>JABTTQ020003364.1:0-178766 GCA_016081115.2 Rehmannia glutinosa | reverse complement strand
CTTGACGTTAATGATTGAAGGGAAACCCTTCGCCAGGTCATGTTAGGGCTTCAATTATCAGCAAACTTCCAGCTGACTCGCCAATCGAACACTCGCTATGCCAATGTCGAGAAAAGGCAAATCGCAGGGGCTAGGATGGTGAAGCCTGGACAGTTACATTTTCGATGCCCGTGATCGAAGAAGTGTTGAAACAATACGCGGCATTCCGCAGGGAAGGATCAAGATGCCATTCCCGACAACGGATCCGAGCCAAGATCTATTGAAGAATTCAAGACGTCAATCCGGGCTATTTCCAAAAGAAGTCACTAGCCCAAGCCTGGGGATCCGACCGGGAGAAGGGTCTTAAATTGTGTGAAGAAATCGATAAGAAGAGACTACCAAAGAACTATTCACCTGGTAAGGTAAGACTCGCAAAGACAAGATACACCCTGAGGAGGAGGAAGAAGTGGTGGAGGAAGAGGTTCTCAACCCTCATCCAATACCCAATAATATCGAATATGTAGATCCCTTGAAGGGGAGACTCTACTGGGCCGGGTATGATAGGCCGTGAAAAGACAAGTAAGAGGAAAACAAAGACAAACCCAGCTATGGCTCCGAGAGGAAGAGTAAGGATGATCTTTGTAAAGAGAGCCTATGAGAAGAAGAAAAAATGAGGAAGAAGAAAAAGGAAAAAGAGGTGATGACTTCATGAGTGAAAAGGAAAGAAAGAGGGCAAAAAGGTGATAAAGTGTTGTTGTCATAACCCTTCCATGTACTTTACTTATGTAAATACACGATTTTGTAAGTCATTTGTATACTTATAAAGTTTTCCTTAATTTTTCACTTTGTATTTGAATCCTAGAGATAGATGTCCTGTTTTGCTTTGATATAAGATGCTCCGATACACTTTGTAGAACAATTATAAAGGGACAAGAATGCTATGATCAATAAAATGATCAATTCTACGCATACATTCTTTGTTACTGCATTGTCTATATGTATCTTTGTTGTTTATATTTTCTTGAATTTTTTTAAAGTTTTGGCATCATCAAAAAGGGAAAATTGTTGGGAAATTTATTTTATTGATTTTGATGAATGCCATGTAAAACTTAAACTAGAAAGTTGGCACCCCATTTTCCTTGTAATTTTCATTGTGTAATAGATAGGCTCGAAAGTTCGAGTCAAGCCGCTTATGCCTGGAAATACATGAAGTCAATCAAGATCGAAGGAAGACTACATTGCGGGAACAATTGAGTATGTGAAGATAGAAGATCAAGAACTCGACTCGAAGATGTATCACCGAGGAAAATGTACCGTGGTGAAGCGTCAAAAGTCAACTCAAAGAAGCGAAGTCTCAAGTTGAAGTGACAGATGAGTCTTCCAATGATTGAGCACACTCAAGTCACTCCTGAGGAAAAGGCAAAGCAGCTTAAGAGTGAGTTAATCGAAATGAATCCGCTGCCTACGTGTAAGAACATTACTTAAATAAGTAATACTTCCATGTGCTGTCTTAAAGTTATTATCCCATAAGCGTGCAAAAGAATAAACCAATGGGAAACCGCACCGTGTCGAACCTCCGAAAATCTGCAAACTCATTTAATACGAGGAAAGGTCTACATCTCAAGATTGAGGACCAAGAAAAGACAAGCCAACGAACATAATTGACTTTTGAAAATCAAAGATATCTCTTCAACGGCGCAGATTTTTGAAAGTTCACTATAAAAGGCTGAGGAAATTCATTGAGAAAAGGTTACCTGAACCACGAACAAGCAAGAAATATTCAAGCTGTAAACCTGCAAATATTCTCAAGTATATTCAAGCAAATCCTCAAGCCTGAAACTCGAAGGAAATCGATCCAACACAAAGCTGTGAAGGAAAGACAACTTCAAACTGTTGAAGAGAAAACTTTTGAAGAATCAAAAGGGGTCTACCATCCAAGGAGGATCGTAGGAAGGTTCAAGGTCGAACCAGGTATCAAGTTATTGGAGGGCTTCATGATCAAATCTAAGAGCTTGAGAAAGTGAGTCAAGAGCAAGGCAAAATGCCCCTATGAAGAAGTTCTAGTCGGAAGAGAAGCCAGCTGTGTGACCAAGGTTGTCTCTAGACTGTTGACCACTTTGTAAACATAGATCTTTTACATAGTGGATTCCTCCAGGAGTTGGAGAAGATAGGATTAGAAGAATTACCCCATCTTCTAACCTCTATAAAAAAATCAATCGTGGTCATTTATTTTTCAAATTTTATATTTTTGCATACTTACTTTATATCTATTTTGATAAACTTATTTGCTATCCAACTGATTAATAACCAAGTGCTAAAATCGTTGTTAAAACAAGTTTAAAACAAATCAAAGGGTGTTAAGTCTTCCACGATAAAAACCAACACAACCAAGTTAATGTTTAGGTTAAATAGCTCGAGTTATTCTATCAACACTCTTATCGAAGTCCGCTGAGTGGCTAACTCGTTTGAATAACCAACTTAGTTGTCCCTCAAGGACTTAGTTGTTTGTGTTAACTCAGAATATTTTAAAAAAGACTAAAATCGAAAAGTTGGTAAGATTTATTCACCCCGCCGCCTTCTAAACCTTACTCACACCCCCTTGGGACCCTACAGGAGAAGACTACCACAAGCTTGATGGATGTGGTAGAAAAATGCGTTGACATTAAGTTTGGGTCCTTCAATCAACTCTCTCGAGACTGCCAATTGTTATGGCAAATTATGGAAGAGAAGGAAGTCAATTGGGCAGAGTTCCTTTTGGTAAGCTCGTACCAAAAATGTAATGAATATGTCATTGGTGATGATGGGAAATTTGGAAGCTCGCTCGGATATGGCCTCGATCTTAGGTGATTTGATTGAGAAGAAGTGTGTTCCTTTCCTGAATGGGAAACCCTTCCATGCCAATAAAAACATGTTTAAGGCAAATTTTTCTAGTGCCCGACGCAGGCACATGGAAAGAAATCACTACCGAGGGGAATCACCGAACATGTCCTCGCGGGACACACGCTTCCGCAAGACCCTCTCCCTAAGCCCCGCCTCCAACGCACCTAAGAAAACCCTTACTTCAGCTCTCTCTCCGCTTGTCCAAAAAAAAGAACAATTTTGCCTCGTAAGCCCTGTTGTAGCCAAGAAACAAAAACGAGGACATATAACTTTTACAATCGTGGAGCAAGAGAATGTGGAACCCGATGTTCCATTGGAAAGGAAATCGGAATAAAGTTGGTGAAGAAGTCCGATTTAGTCGCCGAGCCACCGAGTCGTGACAACTAAGAAGGAATAGGTTGTTGTTGAAGAACTGCAGACATCGAATGATGGTGATGATGTGATGGACATCAGCATGAATCAAATTTATTCTTCGCCAACCACATGAAGAGACAACGGTTAGCAACAATTGAGGAATCCAAACCTCGACACGTGACAAAAGCAGACAAGTAGAGTTAGTTGTATAATCCCCTCCAGGACGATGCCATGGTTGCTAAACAAGGCAAGAATGTTGAAGAGCTACGCAACAAAGGATGATGATGATGATCTTATTGTGTTATCTCCTGCTTATCTGACAAATGTCTTGGGATGGTGAGGACCATTGAAGCCTCTACCTCCTCGGCTCACTTCGATGGACAACCCGAGACATTGGCGATGAAGCTAAGGAAGAAGGAGATGAAATGGGCAACTTATCGAGCCAACCCTACGAAAGTTGTTGAGACAACTCGCCCGGTCGATCGATCACCCAAAGGGGACAATAATTGAGTCTCTTTTGTCAAGTGACCCCACTAATCGTTAATCACCGGTGGGAGGGATCGTGCACGCCACACTGGTTGGAGTGAGGCTATGGGAAACCTTACAAAATTGCGATAGAAGGTGATAAGGAGAGTGAAACAGATGATAGAGTGGGATTGATGAGGCTCGGATGGTTAAGACTGTCTCAACTGAATTTTCAACTACGCCCGCTGAACGACGATCTTCTTTGCCAGCCGAGGCAAAGGATGGACAAGAGACTATGGCGATTGAGACAGTTGGTCATGAAAGTGCAATCCAAGAGGTTGAGACTTTGAAGGATACCACAATCCAAGACCCTAATGTAGCTCCATCTCGAGAAGGGAAGAATGTCCAAGACCCTAATACACCGTGAGTGCAAAGGGATTGTAAAAGGCCCTATAGCGGTTGAGACTTGCTCGGTCTTTGAAGGCCTAAAGGAGGGAGACTTCCTTAAGTAATATTTCTACTAAAAAGTAAAATGCCGATTCCTCAACCGAGTCGCACTGGAATGGAAGAGATCCGTGCATTGCTTGACTCGAAGAAAATGTGTCCATCAAATTTGTGTACTCTAAAAATGAAGCTGAGTCCAATCCGAAAGAAAAATATGTAGAGGACCCGAGAGATAGAGGAGATGGCAACAGAAATGAAGAAGGCACGCGAGGAAGCCGCCTTATCAAAGTTTGTATTAGTTTATGGCCCACCCCAATGGTGCCATCACCAGCCCATGATTCACCGAGGCCACGGAAAGTCAAAAGAAAGACCCACGAGACCAATGAAGCTATTGAGACAGGTTGAGATCGATCGGCTCCACGAACTAACACAACTACGATCCAATGACGCTTTTGACACAATCGATGCACACCGAGTGAAGCAAGTCAAAAGGACAAAGGCAAGACTCTGAAGGAGGAGTGGGAGACATTTTGTGGTCCCAAAATGATCTATTATATGACTATTATCCATTTGTGTCGGAGGTACCACTAGAGATCAAATCATTGAAGAATGTGCCAAGTATACAATAGAGATCCATCTTGAAGAATTTGAGGCTCAGGATGACTAACGAGTTGTACCGTTTGGGTTTGACTTGACACAGTGTGGCGGAAAAACGATCACCTAAAGCAGTTGACTTAAAAGCCTTCAAGGCTATCTTGCTTAAATAAAAACATGGAAAGATGGTTTGCTGAACTCAACCAACGGATGGACAATCACGATGCCATGATCTCTCGGAGACATTCGAGGATCGATTCTAAGGATTTGGGAATGGGCATCATAGATGAAGGACAATCGAGAAGAGAACAAGCCGGCTACTTCAAATCCTTATTCGTCAAATTGGTGATTTAGAGTGTTGATAATGCAATTTTTCAGTGAGACAGTGGGATCATATGTTCAAAATAAACCAGGCGCACAAAACAGAGACATGGAGTTCTTGAAGGATTGATAAGTCTCTTTTTATACATGTTTTATGTGATTATTTGAGTAGAATTTGAGTTACTTTATTGTTAATTTCGTAAATTTTTATTGTACAAAGTTCATATTACTCCGATGTGCTTTTATTGATGTAGATTGACCGTTCGGAGCTATTTTTGGTAAATTTTTGGACAACACGGCCAGGGTGTGTCGGGTAACACGGCCATGTTCAAACAGGGGGCAAAATCACGAATTTGAGGGCTTGGGCGGACTCCAACATGGCCAGGCCGTGTTGGCCAACACGGCCATGTCCTATTGAGCCAAAAATGCTTAAAAACAAGACGCATGGCCGTGTTGGGCAACATGGCATGTTTGGGACACTTTTCTACAACCTTTTTAGGCTGAAATCATGGAGAACTCACCAACAAAGCTTTTCAATCGCTTTTGCACCCTTTAACACCCAATTTTGGTGCACTATGTCCCCATATTCCCTCAATTATCACATGAAAATAAGAATTCAACAACTCAACTATGGAAATGGAGCAATTGTTTAACAAAAGATGACATTGTTAATGTGTTCTTGCACAAAAACAATTTCTATAAAAGTCAAGACTATGAGTTGGGGGATTCATTACTCATTCATAATTCATTGTTGATTCATTCAAGATTCATGTACATAGAGAGCAAAGTATATTGAGAGAAGAGAGGGAAAATAGAGTGGGAGATTGAATAACTTGGAGAACAAGGCTTGGGCAACATCATTGGATTTAATCAAGAAAGAAGTCCATTTGAGATTTTAAGAAAAGATAAGTACACCATGTCTCTGACATTTAAATCTTCTTATGTAGTTTATTCTTTTGTCAAAATCATGTGTAGCTAAATTCTTAGTGTTTGAATGTAATGAACTCTGCAGGGTGGATTGTGATTAAGGCTTGTATGTTTTTAATATAATCTTCATGTTTTATGCGATTCACTTATATTATGCTTTGTTTATTCGAGTTAATATTTTCGGGATATTGATTTGAATTTTATTCCTCATCGGGTAATCGAGAGATTTATGGTGAGAAAGAACCAATATAAGTGAAAGGAGTTGCATGCAATCCTAGATATATGACTGACATAAATCTTATGGATTAGGGTCAAACCTAATATGGGAATTCACAAATCGTTATAATCCAATCTTGGGGGTTTTAACTAGAAAGAGATTTCAGTTAATCAACTTGAGATTAGGAGTTTTCACCTAAAGAGGTTTAACTTAAATCGAATTTCTACGGTTCATGAAACATGAGATTATGTTAAAAGAGGTTGGTAATTGCTTAAGGGTTTAAGGTTGTATTTTATCTTGTTTAAATCACAAAAACATTCTAGAGGAATTTACATTCGAACATTTGTATCTTTTGATCTCTTATTTTACAATTTTCCTTTTATTTTATCAATTGTAATTTGTTGATTATTTAGATTCTTTATTTTCTTAGTTTTCACAAACAAACCTCAAAAATTGTTAGATTAGATAACAATAAGACGGTAATCACTAGTACTTATAATCCTCGTGGGAATGACACTCGGTACTCAATAATCTATACTATAACATGATAGGTGCACTTGCCTAAGGTTTTTAGAGTAGCTTTTAAGCTATCAAGTTTTGGCGCCGTTGTCGGGATTGTAGTATTAGTAACGCTTTATTTTGTTAATCTAATCATTTGTTATTACTTTATTATTGTTTTTCTTCTTATCTATCTTTGTGAGTCTTGATTAACACTTCTCATTTTTATTTACCGTAGTGCATGCTATTCGTCGTCGAGGTGGGAAGTGAGACCGCCGTAGTAGTAACACGGAGGAAAGCATTAATCTGATCTACGAGGAGGATATAGACGAAAGCAAAAATTTTCCATAGCGGATGAACCACAAAGAACCATGTATGATTATGCCAAGCCATCCATGGATGGCACGTCGTCAAGCATTGTAAGACCCGTTGTTGCCGCCAATAATTTTGAGATCAAACGAATGTTATTCAAATGGTGCAACAATTTGTCCAATTTGACGGTCTACCATATGAAGATCCCAATAAAAACATTGCAAATTTTCTTGAAATTTGTGATACCTTCAAAATCAATGGGGTATCGGCGATGCTATCCGCCTACGCTGTTCCCATTCACTCTTGGGGCGAGCAAAACAAAGTCTTAAATACTTTGCCAAAAGAACAATTACAACATGGAATGTTATGGTTGAAAAATTCCTTTTGAAGTATTTTCCACCGAAGCAAAAATCACAAGATTGAGAATGAAATCTCTTCATTCACTCAAGAAGATGATGAAACCTTATATGATACTTGGGAAAGATTTAAGGAATTGTTGCGGAAGTGCCCACACCATGCTTACCTATTTGGATGCAAGTCCAAACATTTTACAATGGGCTATTTTCTTTAACAAGACAAATGATTGATGCGGCGGAGAACTCGAATAACAAAATACTAGAAGACGCCCGAGGATTTAATAGAAGGAATGGACATGAACGGCTACCAATGGCAATCCATACGAGGTAAGACTAACAGTCGGTGGGTGTGTATAGTGCGGATGCGGTATTTACGCTAGCCGCACAAGTCGAGGCTCTAACTCAAAAGATTGACGAGTTGGCGACTCCAAAACCACCACTACAAGTCTTATCATGCGAAACTTGTGGAGGATCACACAATCACCAAGAGTGCCCCCACGCAATCACGCCACATGAGCACATGGATTATCTAGGTAACGAATCTCGACCTTCCCAACATTATCCTTTTATTAACACTTATAATCCAGGATGGCGTTAACATCGAACTTTAGTTGGAGCAATCAAAGTCAACAACGACCTAATCCAAATGCACTCTCCAACTCATCTGCACCTCCCGGATTCAACCGACCCAAGGAAAACCTAACTTGAAAGAACTCATGGCAAAGTTTGTGCAATCAACGGATGCCCGATTCGAGCGAATAAACATCCTTAAGAAATCAAGAGGCATCTATCCATAATTTGGAAAACCAAATAGACCATATTGCGAAAATGATTTACGAAAGCCGCAAGGAAGTTTGCTTTGGGTAACATCTAAACAAACCCAGGGAGCACGTAAAGCGATCACCATCGATGTTCCACATGAGCATAATTATCCCAACACCCCCATGCGAAATATATGGAGGATGACAAACCCAAAGAAAAGCCCATAAAAAGGTGGTTGCGAATTCAAGCCCAAGATCCCTTACCGGAGTTTAACTAAAGAAGATAGAAGGGAGGACAAATTTGGTAAGTACCTTGAGTCATTCAAGCAATTACATACTAATATTCCATTTGTTCAAACTGCTTCAAAGCATGCAAGGATCTAAATGACACCAGGATCTAATCTAATTTAGAAAATAATGATGAATGTTCTTCCAATGAACTACCACAAAAATTTAATGATCCAGGAAGTTTTATTATCCCTTGTACAATTGATGGTTTACCTGTTGATAGGGCACTAGTTGACTTAGGAGCTAGTATCATTGTGATGTCTTATGAAACATTCAAGCATATGGGATTAAAGCGAACTTAAGCCTATTAGGATGGACATTCAATTGGCGATAAATCGATTAAACATCCTAGAGGTATTATTAATGATGTGTTAGTCAAGATTGATAAATTCATATTCCCGGATGATTTTGTTATTCTTGACATGCATGATAATATTGAGGTTCCTCTAATTCTTGGGCATCCTTTCTTGGCTACGACAATATCAATCATTGATGTGCATGAGGCAAAATTCACTTTGAGTAGGGATGAACAAGTAATTTTTAAAATTCATGTTGAAATTGATAAGGATAATACTTGTTCTTTTGTTGACTTAGTTTCATTGAGTAATGTGAAAACTAAAAATCTTTTGAGAAACAATTTGTTGAAAGTATGTGCCAACCCACAAAAATAATCTTCTTAGGAGGCTTATTTCCAAAATAGAGACCGAAAGGTCAAAGAGCACATTTTGAAGCTTGAAGTTGGAGGTAATTCTACTAAATGCCCAAGGGATTTTCATAAGTTCGAGGCTCCACCCGACTAATCTCCACATTTGGGTAAATGGTCCAGCTATATGGCTCTAAAGAAGCGCTACCCGGAGGCATCCCGATGCTTTGTGTGTATTTTTTTGTTTTCTTTCAAAATAATCACAAGTCCTTAGAGTCATTTTTAAATCACATTTTGATAGTTTTGGGTCATTTAAAAAAACTATGAACATCTTTCTTTGTTGTCTTAATTGGGAATATTTGAGATTTCACGGTATTCGAGTTGTGTGTTGTTTATCCTTGATTAGGTATGAAGATGCCGATGAAGGTCCCGTACTAAACACCCAATCGTCGCTCAACACCAATTTCACAATTGTAGTAAGGTCGTATTTTTCTTTTTCCATCTCTTTTATTTTCTTCTAGTTTCTTGCTTTTTGAGTGTTTTGTGTGTGTATGTTCATCTTTTCTTTCACATTGATGACAATGTGAACCTTTAAGTTGGAGGTGGATGCAATTACATTCTTGGATTACTTGTGTGCTTGTTCTTATTTTGAGTCTATCGACAAGTGATATGATTTTTTTAAACAAATTGAGTTTTTGCTAGTCAATAACTTGGACCAATTACACCTAAATTAACTTTTTAATTTATGTTTTCAATGCGAAACAATTGATTGCCTAGGATAGATTGACGTGGATGTGGGCTAAATTTTGGCGAGATTTCCAACACCATAATACTTGATGTGTTAAGGCATATACAACGATACTTTTAGCGCTATGAACATCTGAGAACTCATGATTTAGTGGTGCTTAGCTAGTTATTAAACCAAGCTTGTGGATGAAAAAAATGAAAAAAAAAAAAATGGATCAATCGATGTTATACTCCTCTATTTGTTGTTGCTTAGTAACTAGGAGCATTCATGAGCCACATGTTTGTCTTTTACGTAAAACTACGACACGAATATGAGTATGGAAAACCACTCTAGGAGTGTTTGAATAAAAATTCAAAATATAAACCTAGTGGAAGCATGCCTCGAAAGGTCTTAAAAAAAGGGAGAATGTATAATCCTTGAATTCTCATTCCAATAAAGTTCAAGAAGCTTGGTTATATGACTAGTAGGCTAACTACAAAGATCTATTGAGTTCTTGTATTTTCATGGCGCTATTGAATTGAAGTTGTTTATAACTATCGATTTGTGGAGTGATGATTTCAAGTCTTGTTTATGCATGTTGATATTACGGTCTTACTTGACATCGATCGCTTTGCAAAACTATATTTTTACGAATGGTTAATTCCGGTTGAGAAGCTAAGAACTTGACTACTTGTGTTCAATGTGTTGAGAAAAAAATGTCTTCCTTGTGTGTTTTAATCTTGATGGCTCAAATGCTACTCGGAAAACCTTAGGCAAATGCACATAACGTTTTATAGTATAGATTATTGAGTCCGAGTGTCATTCCCACGAGGATTATAAGTACTAGTAATTACCATATTTTTGTTATCTAATCTAGCAATTTTCAGAGGTTTGTTGGATAAATAAGGAAAATAAAGATTCTAAATTAACAAATTACAATTGGTAAAAATGAAGGAAGATTTGTAAAATAAGAAATCAAGAGATAGAAATGTGTTTGAATGTAAATCCCTCTAGAATGATTTTGTGATTTAATAAGATAAAAATACAACCATAAACCCTTAAGCAAAAATCATCCTCTTTTAATAAAATTTCATGTTTTATGGACCGTAGAAATTCGATTTAAGTTAAACCCTTTTTCAAGGTGAAAAACTCCTAATATCAAGTTGATTAACTGAAATCTCTTTCTAGTTAAAACCCCAAGATTGCATTATCACAATTTATGAATTCCCATATTAGGTTTGACCCCAATCCAGAAGATTTATGTCGTCACATATCTAGGATTGCATGGAACTCTTTTCACTTATAAAAGTTCTTTCTCACCATAAATCTCTCGATTACCCGATGAGGAATAGATTTCAAATCAATATATCAAAAATATTAATTCGAATGAACAAAGCATAATATAAGTGATTCACACAAGACATGAGAATTTTATTAAAAGCATACAAATCTTAATCACAAATTCATTCTAGAGTTCATTACATTCAAACACTAGGAGTTTAGCTACACATGATTTTGATAAAAGAATAAATTATACAAGAAGATTTAAGTATTATAGACATGGTGTACATATGTTTCTCAAAATCTCAATGGACTTCTTTTCTTGATTGATAATGTTGCTCCAAGCCTTCTTCTCCAATATTACCCCAAGCTTTATCCTCTAAGACCCCTTGATTCCAATTCTACTTAATGGATGTAATATAATAAATACAATGAATATTTTACGAATGTCTCTCCCAACTCAAACTCTTGGCTTTTATAGACAATATTTTTGTGCAAGAGCACATTAATAATGTCATCTTTTATTTGACAAATGCTACAATTCCATTGTTGGGTTGTTGAATTCTTGTTTTCATATGATAATTGAGGAATATAGGGACATGTTGCAAAGAAAATTGGGAGTTAAAGGTGTACAAAAGTGAACAAAAAGCTTGGTTGGTGAGTTTTCCTTAATTTCGCATGGAAAAGTTGCAAAAAGAGGTCTTGGACACGGCCGTGTCGCCAAAGACGGCCAGACCATCTTGTTTTATCACACAGAAATCGAGAATAACATGGTCATGCTTCCCAACATCGCCAGGCCGTGTCATCGACACGGTCGTGGTGTGGAACATGGCCAGGCCGTGTCGGATGCTATTTTGTGTAATTTTTCTCGTTTTTGCTCCTGGTGGAACACACACATTTGCCCGACACACCCTGGCCGTGTTAAACCAAAAAGGCCCCAAAATGATGCGTTTAGCTTGGAATTTCGAGCTTTTTTGCATCCTAAACCCCGGGTATATTTTGACATGAATCCATGGTCCAAAATTCACCAAAATTAGCTCCAAATGGTCAATCTACATCAATAAAAGCACCTCGGGGTAATATGAAATGTGTACAATCAAATATTTACGAAACTAACAATAAAAATAACTCAAATTCTACTCAAATATACACATAAAACATGCATAAAAAGACACTTATCAAACCACCTCCAACTTAGAACTTGCTTGTCCTCAAGCAAAACATTAAATCAAAAAGAGGGATTCAATAAATCACAACACACAAGGAAGATTTTTTTTTCTCAACACATTGAACATAAGTAGTCAAGTTCTTAGCCTTCTCAACCTGAATTAACCATTCGGAAAAATATAGTTTTGCAAAGTGATCGACTATCAAGCAAGACCATAATATCGTGAGCATTATTCGGACTTGAAATCATCACTCCACAAATACTAATAGTTATGAACAACTTTAATTCAATAACGCCATGAAAATACAAGAATTTAATAGATCATTGTAGTTAGCCTACTAGTCATATAACCAAGCTTCTTGAACCTTTTTTTTTTTTTTTGAATGAGGATTCTAGGAATATACATTCTTTCTTTTTCGTTCTTTCTTTTTTCGTTTTAGGACCTTTCGAGGCATGTTTCCACTAGGTTTATATTTTGAATTTTCGTTCAAACACTCCTAGGGTGGTTTTTCGTACTCATATTTGTGCCGTTTTACATAAAAGACAAACATGGGGCTCATGAATACTCCTAGTTACTAAGCAACAACCAATATAGGAGTATAACCTCGATTGATCCATGTTTTTTTGTTTTTTTTTCTCATTTTTTTTTCATCCACAAGCTTGGTTTAACAACTAGCTAACCACCACTAAATCATGAGTTCTCGAATGTTCATAACGCTAAGTATCGTCGTATATGTTCGGGAATAGATCGGGACGACAAAAAAGCAGGACATGGAGTTCTTTGAAGGATCAACACAAGCAAGACCTTCTACGGATCGAAAGCACTCTGCATTCGGAGATGATGATAATGAATATCGAGATGAAGATCATGAGTGCAGAAATGAAGGCTCTTCATTCAGAACATAGAGCAGCTCACTCAGCAACACATGAAAAACTGAATCTAATTCTGTCGAAATCTCCTCAAACATTTCTCATTGGTGATGATGCCAAAAAGAGGGAATATAGAAAGGGGGAAACACAAATGAATTAAGAGGGAAGGATCCCGTAAGAAAGCCCTTCTGATAATTGTACTTGACAAGCCCCAACTTGGCTCATCCACCAACTCTCTATATTCCCAATTGCCAACACAGTTGTCAACTGATGAGAAAGCTGACATCGTACTTTAGAAGACTAAGGCTGCAATGGAAGCTAAACTCGCAGAAGTCAACCGAAGGTAGACAGTCACATTGAAGATCTTAAATCCATATTCGATGGTTCCTCTATAGGATTATTTCAAGACTCTCCAAATATTAAGCTCCCTCAAGAACCAGCCTCCCGATCTTAGAATCTTAGCCAAGATCACTTGAGAATTCTAGACACTCAAATCGAAGGATTTTTCAAGGGAATGACTCTCAAGCATGCATGGGATTGGTACTGGGAAAAGTGCTTGGAAAATTTTCAAATAGGCGAAAAATAGACTGAAAGCGGTCGAGAGCTTCAAGAGCTTAGCACATGTACAAAGACACTCTTTTAGGGGAGGAGCAAACAGACTGCGCGGAAGAAGATGAAGAAGTGATGGAAGAGGCGGCACTCCACCAAGCGAAATGTTAAATATATTAATCCTCAAAAGAAATTGGAAAATGAAAAAGTTGCGAGGAAGAATCTTTGGAAGCAAGACCATGCGCAAGGAATTAGAAAATCTAAGGGAAGATCGAGAGTGGGAGGACGAGAAGGAGGAAGGATGAAGCTTCTCGAGAGAGTTATGAGAATAAAAAGAAAAGAGGATGATAGGAAGAGGAGCGGAGAGAAGTTGAAGATAAAAGAAGAGTAGAAGATGAAGAGAGAATAATTAAGTAGCGAGGCGAAGACTAGCTGCTGCAGACACTTTCATGTTTATTTTTACTTCATTGTAAATACACAAAAACTTGTAAGTACTTTGTTTATTTTTCATTATACTCTGTAACACATTGTAAAGTGCAAGAATGATATGTTCAATAAAATCACATATTCATACAATCATTCTTTGTTATGCACTATTTACTTTGTTTTTTTATTTAAGTTTTGGCATCATCAAAAAGGGTGAAATTGTTGGGAATTTTATGTAATAGATTTTGATGATACCATGTAAAACTTAGATTAGGAAGTTGGGACCCCAATTCTCATCAGAAATCAACTTGTAATAGATATAGTTCTATAAGTTGAGTGGAAGCAGCCAAGTTGAAGAATGCGAGTCGATTTGGAGACCAAGATGAAGAATCGGTTGTGTGGTAGTTGAGTGAAGTGAAGACAAGTCTCGGTCAAGTGACACAAAAGCTATCTCAAGTGACTAACAGTCATTAAGTCACTCCCGATGATCTAAAGTGGAGTTGTCAAAGCAAAGTCAAATGTTTTGTCAAGGTATGGGTTATGCAAAGAAAAATGATCTAAGAAAGCCGAAGAGATGCAACACACTCAACAATCTCAAGTGAAGTTTGAGACAATTGATCAATGCAAACAACTTTGAGAGAAGAAAAGACAACTTCAAAGCTTGTTGAAGAGGAAAAATACTTGTTTAAAGACAACACAACATCCATTGAAAGACAACTTGAAGGAAGTGTAGGAAAACTTCTAGTTTGAACCCAGGCTTTCATCTTCTTGGAAGGATGTGTGAACAAATCCAAGATTCTCAAGGAGTCAAGTAGCGGGATAACCGTCTTGTGAAGACGTTGAGTCCTCAAAGCAAAGCCACCGTTGTGTGATCAAGGCCTGGCTTGATCGTCACCAATTTGTAACAAAGTTACCGTTACTTAGTGGATTACCTCCGGGGGTTGGGGAAGAATGAATTAGAAGAATTATCCCATCCTCGAACCACTATAAAAATTGCTCTATGTCATTTACATTCAAAGACTATATATCTTGCATATCTTAGTTGTTGTTTGTTATATTTGCTAAGTCAACTGATAATAACTAAGCTTAAAACAAGTGTTGAAAAATATATTTAAATCAAAGGGTGAAAGTTTTCCATTTGTAAAACCAATTCTCTTGAATTTCTAAAGAGTTAACTTGATCAGTTGAGTTGTCTTATTGTTCGCCAAAAATTTGTTTTGGTTCATAATACAACGGCAAGTGTACATTGTAGTTTATAGAATAATGGCAAGCAAGGTCATATTCCTCGAGGATTGAATCTCGAAACACGTAGGCTATAATAAAATCGTATACCAATTTTATTGAAGCGAAAAATCAAGTATTTTATCTAACTAAAAAAAAAAAATAAAAAATAAAAAGAAATAAATTTGTGAACCTCACAAGTATTTTCAATATCTTTATGAGCAACCTTAGGCACATAATCTCAATGTGATTCTTCAATATTAAATGCGAATAAAGTTTTAGAAACCAATTCATACAAGTTTATGGGTTCAAATTCCTAATATCATTTACTTCCCATCCCTGTGGTGCGTAAGATTGATTAATAACAATTGTAGTCCTCCCTGATCGTTACAATTCTTATTAACTCCAAAACAATTTGTGAATTGAATGACTCCCCACAAACACACTGTCACACACATGTTTCATGTCCTCGAATTCGATTTCCGTCTTTGTTAAAACTCATCTCCCGAATTTTGCAATAACAAATATGACATGCTAATTATTGGCCAAACAAAAGCAATTATAAATAAGCACCGAATTCATAAAATAGAAAGCATGAGTTAATTAAGAAAACAAGTAATCATATTTAATACAAATTCACAGTTTCGATTATGCCCCTAAGATCCGAAAAATATGCCAAATATTGATTACAAACTCATAGATAAATCCGAATCAATATTATGATATCATATAAGCACTGCATACAAGAGTTCTTAGACATAGAAAGAAAACCCTTCTTGTCGGGATGGATTCCCCTCTAAGCCTTCCAAGCTTTTGTGCTCCCTAGATCGAAAGCCTTGGGGTGTTCTTCGCGACTTAGCCTTTTGCTCTCAAAAGCTCTTGATTCCTTCGCTTCTCGTGTTATTTGATGTAATTTCTATGTAGAGAGTGATTATTTTCGTGCAAGGCTTGGTCCCCTTTTATAGATGCTTGGAGAGATCACTTGTAGAGTTGGAATGGGAAGCAAACTCTAAAAATGTGTTGAAACAGACTCCCACACCGGGCCAGGCCGTGTGGGTCCACACGCATGTGGATTTGGGCTTAGCCCTTTGTCGCACGGGCAAACCATTCACACGGGCAGGCAAAGTGCGGGTGATGACCTTGTCCACATGGTTGTGTGATCTCACACGGTCCCGGCCGTGTGGACTTGCTTCGTCCTCTGTTTTCTTTTTTTTTTCTTCACACAACCGTGATTTTCACACACCACACACGCCACGAGCTACACGGTCAACCGTGTGACTTGCTTTTGTTCCCTTTTTCCGTTGTTTTGATATTCTCTTTGCATTCGGTAATCTTATGCGGGCATCCCAACCGGCATTTCTTCATTTTAAGCTCGTTTCCTGCAAAGAATTACAAGAATACGCAGATCATGCCCTTTAAAGGAAACCAAGTAAAAACATAGTAAATATGCGTGCAAATGTATTAATTATATATCAATTTAAGACCCAAAATGCACGTATATTTTACACTCATCACTTATCAACAAATAACTCGAGTCTGTTGAGTTGCTAACTCATTGTGGGTAAACTAATCTATCCACCAAGGACCAAATGACTTATGACTAAACTTTGACTTTGAAAGGACTAAAAATGAAAAGTTGGTAAAGTCTATTCAACCCTCCTCTAGACTTTTACACTATCATCCCTTGGGACCTAGATCTTTGCCATAAACTTGATTGTTCCCCTTTGCCACTAATCTAGCTTTATATTTATCCACTATTCTATCGAGATTCACTTGATTCTAAAAACCCATTTGCAACTTATAGCCTTCTTAGTAGGAGGCAAAATCAAAATCCATGTGTCATTCCTTTCTGAAGCCTCAAGTTCTTTAGACATAGCTTCCACCCACTGAGGATCAATGACAGCTTGTTTGTAAGAAGTAGGTGCATGTAAGTGTGTGATATTGGCAAGGAAGGAAGTGTATTGTGAATTCAAAAAAGGAGAAGTGCAGAAGGGAAAGGTTTGTAAAGGATACAATGGGGATGCAATACTGTCAACCGAGGAGATGCAACTCATGTTGTAGGTGAGGAGCTACTGTAGCACAAATGATATAATTTGCAAGCCAAGCGGGGATGTGATGATCTAGGGTGTTTTCTCAAGGCAATAGGCATGGAAGGAGGAGAACTATGAGGTTGAGAAGTAGTGTCCTTATGTGGTACAAAGGAAGCTGAGAAAGGATCAAAATCAGAGGAAGAAATAGGAACATAAGGCAGAAGAAGAGAATTAGAAGCTGGAACAGAATGATGATAGGAAATTCATTTTCAACAAAATGAACTTCCCTAGTCACCAAGAAGCATTGAGTGTGTAGATTGAATAACTTGAAACCCTTCTTACCAGTTTCATAGCTAAGAAAAAGGCACCAATGTGCTCGAGATCAAATTTTCCTTTATGAGGTCAATATTAGTAGCATAAGCTAAGCACCTAGACAAAGGGTTTGAAGAGAGAATAGTCTATCAGATTCTTAGAGAACATCATAAGCAAATTTCCAATGAAGCAAGGAACTAGACAATTTGTTAATGATATAGGTAGCTATGAGCATTGGAAAGGCCCGAGAAATCAATAGGCAAGTGAGAATGAAACAATGTTTGGCTATTGATCTAGTTGTATTGAGGAGATGTGTGTGTTTTCTACCAAAGTCCATGTGCATCTACTATGGTCATCTACCAAAGTCCGACTTTTGTGTTTCATGAGGAAAGTCCATGTGCATCTACTATGGTCATCTACTAAAGTTAATCGGAAAGGAGTGGTACAAAATCTAGTCCCAGAATGATAGGGACCCCATATATCAACATGAACAATATAAATAAATTAGAAACATGAAAAACACTCAATGGAAAATGTTTTATGTGTTGTTTTGATTGATAGAAAGTATCACAATTCAACAAAGCTATTTTTACATCATGTGTACACAAAGATTTCTGAAAAGGAACATGTTCTAAAGTACTATAAAATGCATGACCAAAATTTTGGTGCCAAGAAACAACATTATCATTACGGAAGAAATAACATGATTTTGAGTACAAGAGTTGGAGAAGATGACATCACTTATAACACATATATCCTCCCAATAGTCTGTCCAAACCGCCTCGTCTTGAGGTCATGCAACAAGCAATGAGTAGGAAAGAAGGTGCACTTGCGGTTAGAGGTTTGAGACAACTTTCTGACGAAATAAATTATATTTGAAAGAAGGAACAAGAAGAACATATGTGAGAGTAAGAGTGGGGAAATAACAACATTCCCAAAGTGTGTGTGGCTATTTGTTTGTGCCATCGGGAAGAAAAACAATGATGTGAGCTTGTGTTGGAGCCAAATTTGACAACAATAATGTGCTATTAGCCATGTGCCTACTAGCACTAGTGTCAATGATCCAAGAGTGTGCAACTATACCATCCATAATATTGAAAGCAATGTTGAGGTGTAGTAACACAAATACCGTATAATCAACAAAATGAGCAAAATTCACTCATCCCTCCTTACTACCTCATGTAAATGACGCGCATGTACTTAGCAATCTCTTCGGATGAGGCCAGCAATGTCAGGAACTAATTTGGTAGGGTTATCCACCTTAGTTGTGCCTTCTACAACTGAATTCATAGGCACATTCCCTTTCACCTTAGCCACATTACCAGCCAGTCGACCTCTGAGTTCTCTAGGTTGTCTGTACCATTCAGGATACCCAATCAACTTAAAGCATTCATGAATCTCATGCCCGCTATTTGACAATGAGAGCAAGTTATCTTAGATCGTTCTTCTTTAGTTTTCCTCATTTGTCCTTTACCTCTTCTAGCAATTGGTGAATAAGTATTTGAAGGAGCACTTTCCTTAGGCCCGCCCCTATGAAAACCAAAGACCAACAAGATTTTCTAGCATAATCGCACCATCTATACCTTCCGAAAAATTTGCGAACAATTTATCTCTCCACTCGTACCAACATATAATATGTTTTATTGACACTAGGAAGTGGCTCAATTAGCAAGATCTGGTTCCGAACATTATCATAAGACTCATTAAGCCTCATCAAAAATTACATAATCTTAATACTGGCATTAATATCCTACATATCTGTCTTCGCACCACAAGTACAGCCGGTAGTCTATCAACATACTATATTCATCCCATAGACATTTGAGCTTAGTGAAATAAGCTGCAATGGTCAAATTTCCTTGAGCTATGCTAGCTATTTCTCTCTCTAGAATCGATATAAGTGTGGTCTATTACTTTCACCATATTGTTGAGCTAATTACTCCTAAAGTTTCTTAGAAGTATTCGCATAAATGAAACCTTCAAAAAGTTCTCTAAGAAAATCGAGTTCAAAATCCAACTCGTTACCATAAAATTGCTTTCTTCCAATTATCCTCATATGTAGGATCGAATCATCGTTCATTTGTATATGTTCATTAATGAAACCTAGTTTTGATTTAGCTCTTAAGGCAATAGTAGGATAGATATACGCCGAGGGTATGTAATTAGTACTGTAAGAGGATTTGAGACCAACACCATTCTAGGATGATCCGAACCATGCAACATGAGCGGATCATGCTCCTATGCATCCACCGATTGGCGAGCAATGGATGAAGATCATCGCTCCCGGACAAAGGACGATATTCCACGAGTAAGTATATGAGCTCATAGCGGAAGAATGAAAATCGTGGCTCGATACCATGTGAAAATCTAGGTTTTGAAGAAGAGATTGAAGAAGAAATGGGAATTGTTTCATTCATACCAAAGTGTGAATTTTCTATTAAAAGGAAACAAAATCAAATGCATCTATTTATATATCAACTAAAAAGGATTAAAAGGAAAATGAGCTTAAAGTCATAATAAGCAATATGAAAAACACTTTTCTAACTAAACTAATAATGTCAACACCCTTGCCTATTTTTCCTCCCTTTCACACTTCCCGAGCTAATTATTTTTCTCATATTTTTTTCTCCCACCATTTCTTCCGCACCTTTTCCTTGTCAACGCCGACGCCACCACCGACCCCACTTTTTTCTCTCTCTCCTAGAGTCTAACTTTTTATTTTGAAAATTTTCATTTCGACAGAGAATAGCTCTCCTTGTCAACGTGCAATAGTCGAAATTTGCTTTTAGAATGCACCCAATGTCTCCCTTTTTTCTCTCTCTTGCTAGAGCAATTTTTTTATCTGTTCTCTCTCTCGCTAGGTTTTGCAATTCACTTTTGGGTGCTGCTATCCAGGTCTCCCTATTATTCAATTGCTTGCAAATTAAACGAGGTGAATCTTAGATTTTGTTAAATTTTGAGTTTTCCTAAATTTTGAAGCTATTTCTTCTCTTCTTTTGGAGATCTTTTATGGACTTTTACTTTTGTGCTTATGCCATACTTTTAGTGTATGGATTTTTGCTCTTGATCTTGTGTGTTTATTTGCTTGCTGATTAGGGCCTTACTTATTTCTCAAGCATTACAAAATTTACATTACTGAAATACTTAACAGAGTCCTTGTTTGATTCTCTAAATTACTTCAATTTGCTTGTTTAATTGTTTGCTCGGTTGATTGTCTGCCATGAAAGTTCAATCAAGTTCAATGAGGTGTATTTTTGAGTTTGGTATATAGGTAAGTTAGCAATGTGAAGTGTGTTTCTGTATTTTTGTAGTAATCATGAAATGATATAAATCAGTTTTTGGTTTGAGCTGAAAACAAAGTTTGGGAAAGTAGTCAATGTTGGAGATCATTGTGGGACGAAATTTTCTTCCACGAGGCTCTGGTTAGTCCTTTCAGTTTATGCAATCAGATTGTTATGTAAGACATACATTTTAAACACTGTAAGTGCGAGTTGGTTTCTTTATTTGCCCTCAATAATTGATGCTTTCTTTTCCAGTTTGTTGATGTTAGGCATCGTTACAAGGCGACCATTGGTGTAGCAATTGCAACAAACTGAAGAAGGGCATCAGGAATATGCAGAATTTGGACATTTGCCTCAGAGGCACTTCACTGATTTATGTAGGTGTAATATTTGATGCTATATTGTTAAGAAATGATTTAGTGTGATCTTAATTATGGACTTTTGTAGTTTGTTGCATTTTGCTTTACCTTTTTTATGTTCATTTAATTGGTGTACTTATTACTACGTTGAATGAAAGTTGGAGAACTACTAGTTATATTCATGAAAGGACCTGGTTTTCTGTCCCTCCGCTGATAAGGCAATTTGATAATTTATTATATTCATGAAAGGGCCTAGGACATTTGAGAATTGATTTACATGTGGAAAAGAAATATTTGATTACTATGATTGGTAGTTAATGATTTCTGATAAGACAAATCCATTGCAGTTCACCTTGTAGAATTATATGAAAGGTTTACACCTGAGTATTTGCACTGTGGTTGATGATATTGTTATGATAAGCAACCTCCCACCCCCACTGCTTATATCTGCACACCATTCCGCTCCTTCCCACATTACTTCTCTGATAGTCTAGTGTGATGTATATATAATAGAGCAAATCTCTCGTGAGACGGTCTCACGGATCTAAATCACATTGAGACGACTTCCTAAGGAGCTCCGTCTTGAGAACATGAACCATAAAATAAATTTAAAAATAATAATGACCATGAAGAAACAAAAATAAACCCTAAAAAATGAACCATGAAGAATAAACCTAAAAAAAAAATAAACCCACAAAATAAAAAAATAAACCCTAAAAAAAACTAAAAATCCTAAAAACCCAAATCAATTAAAAATAAACCCAAACAAAATAAACCCTAAAAAAACAAATATAAACCCTAAGAAAAATAAAATCTGAAAAAAAACCTTTAAAACTTTGTGTAAGGTCTCGTTTCTGATCCAAACTTAGGCCCTCACGCAAGTTTTGCCTATATAATATCATATATGGCGTTTCACCATTTGTAACTTCAAACTGCTTTGTGGAAGAATAAACTGAATTGCTTCCCATCTCATTTTCTTATGCAGCCTTGGTTCGCAAAGAATATTCAGGATGAAACTGATAGAATAACGGGTAAAACAAATAGACTTCTCTAGTTCATATACACTTGAGCATCTATTCTCCAAATGATATTTTAATTTTATTGAGCAAATTTTATGTCTATTGGGCTTTATACTCATAAATTGAAACTAAATTCGAATTCTAATTTTTTTTTACTGCTTGAGAGTTTTTGATTGCTGATGCTTTTGGGTCATTTGTCGATTTAACTATGTCTTCCTGGTTGCTATTGCTAAGTGCATATTCATTTTGTTTCTAACCACTGAGTATATTTCAATTCATTGGGACTTTTTCCAATGCAAATGTATTTGATATTGCAGCGGAGCAACCAAAAGTATAGCCCAAAACATTGAAGCTACGGTTTGTTCGCATGTTGAGAAGGTAAAGATAAATACATCTTCTGTATATTTTCCTTATTATGGGTGCATTTTACTACCCTCATTTTACTGTTTCCTGAATTTTTGAATATGTAGCATGAGTAAGCATATAAATGTTAGTGGTGTTTCTACAATAATTAAAGAGATCTCATGTCATTTTATTGTGGATGCAGAACTTACTTCTCCATCTTCTTAACTGCACGGCTTGTTGGTTGGGCCCATTTTTCTTAGTGTAAATGTTATATATATTCATCACATTTTTTTTTTGCACATACAATCCAACTGCATCATATTGGCAATTTTCTTTCCATTTGAGGAATTGAAATTGCAAATGTTAGTATGTTATGTTATATAACTTGGTCTTTTCATTTTTATGTTATACAGTCATTGATTTTTTTTTAAATCTTTATCCCCATTTTTTTTTTTTCAGATATTTTCATGTTTAATTATAGCATTGTTTTTGCAAAGATCGTGTAGAATGCTAACTTTAGTCACTGACTAAGCTCATGTAAATCCAGAGCTTTTGTATATGATCGCATTATATTTGAAGGAAAATGATGTCGCTCCCGGCCTGCTGTAGCAGATGCCCTTAAGAGGGTCTTTCATGCGATTGTTATTGCGGCCTACTACGGCGAGGTGACTTACAATGGGTCTTCGATGAGCTGGTGGAGCTCGGTGATGTCTTTGGGCGGCTCCGGAGCGGATTGATGTCTTAGAGCATTCCGGGTAGCTTCATTGAGCCGAGAGCTTCCCTGGACCAATGGGGCTTATTCGGTAGCATCACTTTGCACTATATTTAATTTCTTGCTATATTTATTTTCCACTAAGTTTTTGAAATGGATGAAAGAATTGGTGTAGCGATTTTATTTTAAGAAAGTAAAGAAAAATTGGTTTTGTAATATAGCCCGTGCTTTCTTTGAAGCTATTGAATCAAAGGATTCAAAGACTCAAAAAAAGTAACAAAATTAGGGCCCCAAAAATTTTAATGCGTTATATGTATATATGCCTGGGTTATCCTCATCCAAGGATTTCATTGGACAAATACGACTTCTATATATTCTGTTAATGAATGATGTATTGTGTGTATATATATGTATAGGCCAAAACTTGCGTGGGGCGGTTTTTTTCCATCGATGAATTCTATATGTAAGTAAAATTTGAACTCATACTCAAATTCATCAAAAAGACCCATGTTTTTAGTATATTATAAGATTCGTCTCACGAACTTAAGTCCATGAGACACTCTCACGTAAGACCATCTCGTATGTATATATTGAATTTAAAATTTAGATATAATGATTCTTATGCGATCAAATGGTATTTTATAAATATGCAAATCGAATTCTTATTACAATCCAATCAATTTAGAATTAAAACAACAAATTAATTCACCTTCAAGTATCTCAATTAAAATCTCCACATTAAAATTGATTAATTAGTATTGATTTGAGAAGTCTTGCAGCGCTGCAAGAGTTCTTATTTTGCTCATATGTGAATGTGTGTATATATATGTTATTTGGGTGGTTTACTATTTTTAAGAAATATCTAAGTGTTTAGGATATTTAGGCTAAGTTGAGGCCTCGTATTCAAAATGCTCAAAGACGAAATTGTCCCGTATTCAAGTGCTTACGGTTTTGGCGCTCATCCCTAAGATACAACGACTTTACTGTTTCGACTTAGCAGCACTTGCAAAAGTCGAAACTACAACGAACTTAAGTGTTTGAAACTTTCAAGCTTTAAAAGGAATGATATCAATATGTTGTATGCAATGACTCGATTTTAGGCTTGTATTTTCGTACCAGATTTCATCTGAACGGGGTTCGTATATATAGGCATCAAGGTGCCCGATGGAAAGAACATGTCTTTTGGCTCGAAAAGACATGTCTACACCCAAAAAATGCACCTAGTTGCTCGAACAGGTGCAATAGTTCAGACGTGCGCGTCCGCGCACACCTGACGATCACGTCAGCGGCAGCATGCCGCGCCCGCCGCGACGACGCGCTCGCAAGACGCATGTGCGCCCGCACAAGACACTATTGGATTTAATTAATTATTTTAAATAATTAATTAATATTTTAAAAAGAGTGTTAAATAAATTTGGTCCAAAAAGTATAAGGGCCTTGAAGCCCAAGCCCAGGCCCACGTCCCAGACCGGACCGAGCCGGTCGGCGGCCAGGCGGCGGTGGCGGCGTGCGCGTGTGTGTTTATAACCAAACGCACAAGATGTAGGTCATCACCCCTTTAAAAACTTTGGTGCTCCTAGGGCCCAAACCCATCAAACTTTGGTTTTCTATTCTATGTGGGATGGAGCTTTTTTTCCTTCCCCACATTTTTCATTTTCCATATCATTTTCTAGTTTTAAGTGGCTAATTTCTAGCATTAATTTCTCATTCATCCGAAATTGATTTTGAGAAATTCCAAATGTCAATTTCATCTACTCACTTAGTAGAATTTTAACGAATAATTTAATTATATTTTTCACTAATGGAAACTATTTAAAGATTTGGTCAAAATCGGGTCAACACCCATTTTATCAAACTAAATTCCAACAATCCCCTACATGAATGAAATTAATGCATGCGTGTATGAAGGTTGCTTGAAAATCTCGCGAATCATATCGCATCTAGATAGGTAGCTTGTGGCTTTGAACCTTCCTTAGTAAAAATACTATCGATTTACTAGTTGCTTGTAGTGACACAACATCTTGAACTACTCTACTTAGTTTGTGTAAACCAAGACAACAATACTTACACAATAATAATTCTAAAACTTGTTGTTCTTACGTTGTGTCCATTTCAAGCATGGACCATATCTTATATTCATAAGTGTTTCTTTGAAGCGGCCATTACTTCTCACTTATATATGTGATCTCCTAATGAAGAGTATCCCGCCATACTCCACCTTATGAATAATTAAAAGTCTTAAACTTAATCTCACCACATTCAAGAGGTTTCTATTTCACTTGGAAGTTTCAGGAATGAGCTAACACATTTTCCAAGTGTTCAACTGAACATTCATAACTTAGTTGTCCCATTAAATCAAGGTCTTGGGATTTCTAATTCACAAGGTTGGGTTACCGCTATGAACATTCTTTATTTTGTGGATTTTAAACCCATTCTCCTTAACACTTTATACAATTGATCTCGATTTATGCCTTTTGTAAGCAGATCCGCAAGGTTTTCCTTTGACTTCACGTAGTCAACCGAAATAACCCCATTCAAAATCAACTGTCTAATGGTATTGTGTCTTCGACGAATATGTCTAGACTTATCATTATACATACTACTTTGTGCCATTCCAATTGCTTTGATTGACTATCACAACATATCAAAACAAAAGAGACACCACTTATTCCAACAAGGAATATCCTCTAAGAAGTTTCTAAGTCATTTTGCTTCTTCTCTAGCTTTATCTAAAGCAATGAACTTGATTCCATAGTAGATCGAGCTATGCACGTCGCTTAGAAGACTTCCACGACCTATTGTGAAAACATATCCACTTGTGGGCTTGGAGTCTTTTGTCGATATCCAATTGGCATCGCAAAGATCCTTTCTAATACTTTGTTGGATTCGTATAAAGTATTACATAGTTCATGGTATACTATAAGTATCTAAGTACCCTTGTCGACTTTCCAAAGTGATCCTTACCGGGTTACTTGTGAACCTATTAGCTTACTTATCAATATGCAATGTCCGGATGTGTACAATTCGTTAAGTACATCAGATCGCTTGGATATTCCAAATTTAAAAATTGGTTCTTCTCTATTCTTGGCCAAGTGTAGACTTAGATCTACAGGTGTCTTAGCCGGAGAACTATCAAAATCATTAAACTTTCTAAGTATGCTTTCGACATAATGGGATTGTGACAAAATAATTTCTTCGATGTTTTAGAGATTTTAATCCCTAATATAACATTATATAATCTCATATCTTTCATGTCAAAGTTCTTCTTTAACATGCTCTTAGTATTCATGATTAAATCATGACTACTACCCATAATTAGCATATCATCTACATAAAGGCATACTATGACGTAATCATTTGTAGTACCTTCAATGTAGACATCACATTCATTGATCTTGAAACAGTTTGACTTCATAGTCGAGTCAAACTTTTCATGCCATTATTAATGATTGTTTTAGTCCATAAAGTGACTAAACAAGTTTATATACCTTTCGCTCTTGGACCGGTGTGTAACGAACCCCTCGGGTTGTTCCATATAAATCTTCTCTTCAAGCTCACCATTCAAGAAGCGCATTACGTCTTCACATCCATTTAATGTATCTCAAGGTTATGCAAAATCGCAATAGCAATGAGAACACGAATGGACATGATCCTCGTAACAGAGAGAATATGTATCGAAAAAGTCATATCCATTCTTTTTGTTTAAACCCTTTAGCTACCAAACGGGTTTTGTACTTATCTATATATCCATCCTGTTTTATACTTCCTTTTAATGATCCATTTGCATCTCAAAGATTTACAACCCAATGGGAGATCAACCAACTCCCAAGTGTTATTTTGCATGATAGAATCTATTTCATTATTGATAGCTTCTTTCCGCAGAGAGCTTTTGGACTAGGCAAAGCTTTTTGAATAGTTCCAGGTTCGTTTTCTAACATATACGTTAGAAAATCAGACCAAAATACTTAGCTACTTTTGTCATTTTATTGCATTTTGGTTCCTCTTCATCATCACTTTGAGGTAACCTTGCGGTTTCATAAGTTCGTTTATTCAACTTTCTTCTTTCCTTTCTTTATTCGAAAGATATTCTCGGAGAATACATCATTCCTCGATTCAATGATCACACCTTCATTTATATCAGAATAGCCGAATTTTGCACTAAAAGTCGATATGCACTACTATTGTTAGCATATCCAATGAAAATGCAATCGATCGCCTTCTGACCGATTCTAACTTGTTTCGGCTTAGGTACATGTCTTTTGGCTCGAAAGAACATGTCTGCATCAAAAAAAATGCACCTAATTGCTCGAACAGTGCAATGCCTTGATTGACGGCGTCGCACATACCAAGGCTGCGCATACAATTTCGATCACCGTCGGCCGGGTGCATGCCGCGCCGACGTGGCCTCGCGGCGCGCGACTGCTGGCGTCACAAGACCCTGAGTTGGATTTAATTAATTATTTGAAAATGATTAATTAATATTTTAAAAAGAGTTTTAAATAAATTTGGTTCAAAAAGTATAAGGGCCTTGGAGCCCAAGCCCACAACCCGTGACCCGGATCGGGCCGAGCCGAGTCGGCCGGTGGCGATCGTGGCGACGCGCTATGCGCGTGTGTGTCTTGAACCAATCCCACATACATGTTGGTCCTCACTCCTTTTAAAAATTTAATACCCCAAAATCCCAAACCCAATTGTCCAATTGAGCATAATATTGCATGTGGAATTGAATGAATGCTAAAACAACTAAAACTAGAGCCACAAGTACATGTATAATATTGCATTATTGCCATTCATACATTTGCCATTCAAAATATATAAAGAAACACAAAGAAAAAAGTGTAGGGAATTGAATTAAGAAGATGAATTCAAGATTATTAGTTGTACAAGAGAAATTAAAATGAAGCACTCAACAAATTATTGTAAATTGGAAAAGTAATGATGATGGGATCAGCACATGGCATACTTTTGAGTCCAGGAACGAGCCATAGAGTCATATTTGGAAATATCAGTCTTGTACATATGGGCTATCTCAGGAACCAATGGATCATCCGGGTTTGGATCTGTTAGCAGCGAACATATCGAAAGTAGAACCTGCAATTATATATATCCATAATATATATTAATTAATAGTAGTATTATTATTAAAATTATTTATTCATATGTTATCTAGATATATATATAATAGAAGCAGAAAATATTTACGTACCTTGGATATTGTGAGAGCTGGACTCCACTGATCCTTGAGGATATCCAAGCATATATTCCCATTATTGTTAATGTTTGGATGGAATACTTTGGTCCTAAACGCTACCTGCATCAACATATATATATATATTCCCATTATTGTTAAATATTGTAATCTTGAAAGATATTATAAGATTTTATTTGGTAATAATATAGTTGCACCTCATTAACTTCAAAATCAAATTAGACTCCAGAAAACACACACACACACCAAATTATTAAATTAAGAAAAGGGGGATATATTTGTTTGTACCTTGGGAGGTTTAAAGGGATAATCAGGAGGGAAATGGATGGTAACTTGGAAAACACCACCTGCGTAGGGGCTATCATTTGGTCCAATTATGGTTGCTTGCCAATGAAACATGTCTTGAGCCACTGGACCTGATCAAAATTCATTCATTTTTAACATTACTATTACTATATATATATAATACCTAATTATATGTATTTTAATTATTAGGTTACAATATTTAGTAGAAAAAAGAAAAGGTTACAATTTTTTGGGCATCAAATTACCCAATCTATATACACTTTTATTTTGCCGACCCGTTGGATGGTCTACAATAAATTAAATGAAATGAAGACATGTTTAGAATTGATATCAAGGCTAAATATATATATATATATATATATATATAGAACCCTAGCTAGCAAGGTTTATAATAGTAAACAATTATATATATCTCATCATCAGTATATAAAAGTGTGTGTAATACGAGAAAAAATATGAATTAAATAATCGTACCAGCACTACATGAAGTAGGAGGGTCTCTTTGCAACTCTCTGAGCTCTTTGAGAATTCTTCTCGACGCCATTATAAATTAATTGCTGAATTGGAAGAAGAAGAAAAAAATGTAAAACTTGGATATCCCAACTAGTGTTGAAAACAAGGTTTATATATAGGATAGGAGGAGATATGATGGTGCCTGGTGGGGAAATGTTTTTACAGTACAAATTCCATTGAGAAAGTTGCTGTTGGTGTTGGGGACCCCTGTCAATTTTTTTCTTCAAAAGAGGAACCATTTGACTTTGAGAAAATCCTCCCCAATCTACTCAACTTTTCAAGAGCATCAATCCCATCCCTATTTAAATGTATCATGAACAATTTTTGGGTGGTAGTATAATTGGATTACTATATTTGGAGAATTTATTCCATTAATTTTCCCATATTTCTTTTATAGGTGCCTTCACATTTATGTAGAGCCGTACAAGATTGGGAAGTTTGTAAAAATTCCATGTTTGTACATGCTTTATAACGACTTCTCCGTTCATTTCTTTTTAATGACTGTATTTGTTTAACTGTCTTCCAATCACATCTTCCCAATTCATTCCAGCAAATCAAAATCAAAATATATTATATTTTTCAATGTATTTTTCTATTTATAAACAAATTCTTCCATTCATTACATCAACTCTCTCTCTCTCTCTCTCTCTCTCTCTCTCTCTCTCTCTCTCTCTCTCTCTCTCTCTCTCTCTCCCCCAAAAAAAAAAAAAAAAAAAAAAAAAATACATTACCAGTCAAGTATCTAGGAAAAGAACAAAAAGAAGAATGAAAAGGAAATACGCTTAGAAAAGTGGTGTGCAGTGGTCCAACTTCAACTCATCTACAACTGGTGGATTCTTGCAAGTACAAATTTGTGAAGAGGAGAATAACCCACCCACCCTTTCTCACCAGTCACCATATTTCAAATATAAATACTGCCCCAATATGAAAGGAATCTTATCCTTTAGCTTTTTAAGTTGAATTAACTTTATTCCCTTTCGGTCCAGAACAAGAAATGGTACATAAATAGTAAGACGTCGCGTGATAATTAGGCAAGCTTTTTCAATAATTGGAACACGCGACATTTTTTCTTAAAACAAAAAAAAAAAAACCCCAAATATGGGTTTAGCATACAGCTAATAAACCTGTAGCTGAGCTCCACCACATTGAGTGGTGAGCATGTCACATATTGCATTAATCACTTCGGTACACTATTGACATGGTGTTATTAGCTGTAACATAATCCAAACGAATAATTACAACCATATAAATATATATATATATATGTTTAAGCAAAAAAAAGTCAAATCAAAATGTAAGAACCCTTAACATTTAGCCAACACCATAAATCTTGGTCTGATTAATAAACCAAAAAAAAAAAAAAAAAGGAATCAAAACAGGGTGGACACAAAGAAGTGGCGGCCTAATATGTGAATTTAACAGTTGGAGGACATCATCAAGCCACCAATAATAAATACTTTCCACAGAGATATCTCACTACTGCTTCCTACTGCTGATGATCACAATATAGAACAAGCCTTTTGAGCCTTTCCCTTTTTTTTCTTTTGCTTGGGTGGTTGCAGCACAACTTTTATTGCAGCATCAAAAACTGCTTTCACATTCTGTTGTTAAAAATAACATATTAAGAATATCAAACCCCAAACACAAACATCATCAAGTGGTATAAAGAAAACTGAGTCATGCATCCAAACCTGTTGTGTTTTTGAACTACATTCAATGTAAGCCGGAGACCCAATCGTCTTTCTCAGCTCCTCCCCCTGGAAGTTTGAAAGAGAACAATATGATGTTAAGAAAATGGAGGGAAAATATCATTAAGCATAGTCTCCAAAAAATGAAAAGAAATAAACCCAAAACAAAGGGTGATATTGGTCAAAGCAGTAGTCCTACCTGTGCTGCGGTGATTGGTACAGCACCTGGATGATCAACGAAGAACTGCTTGTCATCCCGGAGATCTGAATCCATCAAAACCATAAATAAATGAACGGAAACAGATTGAGCAGTTTTCACTATCTAGAGTAAATTTATCCATCTATATGTATATATGAATGAATGTATGTATGAATATATTTAACAAATATGTTAAGGTCAATTATCCTTGACTTTTCTGCCCATTACAAACAGTAACTATGCAAGACTTTGAAAGAAGTCAATGCATTGTTTTCTGCATTCTCCCAATAAATCAACTCCTGTGAAGTTTTTTTTTTTTTTAAAAAATATTCAGCCCCGTCAATGCAGGTAATGATGTAGTCGAACCTGGGCCTCGACATTACGAGTAAAAAAATCTTTCGAAAGAGACTAAAATCTGTACCCAGGACAAAACCAGCAAAGATAACTTTAAATGTCAACAGTGACGAACTTCCCCTCATTCTCGTCAAAGTTTTTTATCTTTTACAGTTAACTTACAAGAGAGGGTACCAAACTTTTAAAGTAAGATTTTACATATTAGAAACACATTAACTTGAGCTTATAAAGGCCAGGAGGCATCTATAATCTTGACCGTTCATCAAGACTGAACAGGTTATAACTCCTCAGCAGTAAAACCATGCTAAAATATGATATTCACAAACAATAATAACAATGGCGATTATGCAAAACCACTTACTATTTCCAATTAAATCTTTTATATGGCACGACTTGTAACTAATAAAAGTCAGACATAATATGAAGGCAAGCATTCACAAACAATTTTTTCTATTTTCTACAGTGATTGCAACTGGGAAGCTTAAAAACTGACAGGATAGTCTCTCTTATCAAATACCCTTTAAATATCCAGCTAGATAATGTGTTTCTGTGACAGTGAAATAAGATATGGAAAGCAGATCTTGAATACAGAAGCTGGTACAGCACTCAAAAAGCTTAATCAAAGATCTCACCGAGTTTTGTGCCAACAAGAACAATAGGCACACCAGGCGCATAGTGCTTCAATTCGGGAATCCACTGGAAAATGAGCGCAAGCATAACGAATCCATAAGACAGAATCTTTTGACAGAAACAGTAGTAGTCGGAAAGTTAACAGATTCTAAGAAAAGATTATAAGAACAATCAAACCCATACCTTCTTGGAAACATTTTCATAGCTGGCCTTGCTAATGAGAGAAAATGCCAAAATGAAAACATCAGCTCCACGATAGCTCAAAGGTCTTAATCTGTTGTAGTCCTCCTGTCCTGTTCCATAAAATGAAGAGTGTAGGTTTCATAAACATATAGCAGATATACAAAGACATACGATGCCTAAATTCAGAGATAAGAATGCATGCACATATTAGCAGCTTTGGAAGTGTCTAGTAATTACCAGCAGTATCCCACAGGCCCAAGTTAACAGTGCTCCGTTAACGACCACATTTGCACTGAAATTGTCAAATACGGTGGGCACATAATCCTGTTTAATTTACAAATGTAGAGAAAATGTTAATCAGGAAGAAAACATGTTTCAACGTGCAAAGGAAATGGCATGATATCTTATCCCAGTAACATATTCAGTGCGCGATCACGTAACACACAAGAGAACCAGTATATCAATAACTAAATGAAGAGCCTAATCCAAACTCCAGCATATACAGCAACCTCCAGACAAAAATTTAACATTTGAAAAAGCTTTCCTTAGTATTATTACCTTATATTGACTGTCTTCCTGATAGCGTAAGAAAATTACTTAATATTATTTAGACCAAGTTTAAAAAGATATGTTCTTAATACAGAATGCATTAAACTGCAGGATCGAAGTTGAATAGGCAAGATCATTGAGATATTTTCCCAATTAATAACAATTCCACAATCTTAGAATAAAAGTAATAACAAGAAACTACTTAAAGCCAATATCCAATTTATAGAAAAACTATGAAATGATATACTGTAAATATCCAAAGAAAACGAATAGTTCACTTATCTCACCATCAGCCGAAAAATCATCTAACCAATCTATCTTCTAATTTATTGTAAAACTGAGTCCACATAGTACACATCCTTTTCTGAAGTATAAATCAGCATAGTAAATGAAATCTCCTAAAATCAATTACATCAGACAGATTGATTGGTTTCCTCATTTTTCCATTATCATGAAATATGGGAAATAGGAAGATCACAGAGCATCCACAGAAAGAAATAACAGAGAGCGAAAAAACATGTCTTTATATGTTTATCTATTTCCTTTCATTTTCTTTCCCATCGACAATCTAACAAACCATTGTAACGTAGGTTCATAAGCATCAAAAGGTAGAAATGGAAACGAAAGGCAAAGGATTCGGATGCTGCAATTGGTTTCAAATTTGTCCATTTCTCAAAAACAAATACATAAGATACAGCATTAGCATAACAAGAAGAAGAATAATGAGCAAATAAAAGACGGGAAGAGGCTGACCGTCGGAAAGGTATTGCTGGTGTAGGAAATCAAGAGACAGGTCTTGCCAACGGCACCGTCCCCTACTGTCACGCACTTTATGAATCTCGAAGCGCTCATTCTTAACAAACGGAAATTCCCCCTTCGTTTCCTTTTTCTCACTCACTCGCAGTCTTTGCTTCTCTCTCTCTCCCTCCCTCTCTCTCTCTCGCTCTATATTACTCAGATCTTCTCTTGAAGACCTGATGCAATGTGCAATTATCAAACCACCTAATCACACATAACGAATATCGCACAATCAGAAAAATGAAAATAAGATAAAACGACAAGAATCCAGAGCTTTTTCACCCCCTTAAACTCCGGCATACGAGAGAATCAGCAAAAATCAAACCCTAATCACAAAATTGGAGAAAAAAAGCAAATGTAGGTATGGGGAGGGGGAAAGAGAGAAAATGGGGGATCGAGATCTAGAGAGAGAAAACACAGAAAGAAAGGAAGAAATGCTGAATCGGGAGAGAAATTTGTGTGCGTTGGTAGTGTAGTAGTGTGTGTGTGTGTGTGGGTGGGTGGGAGAGAGCGAGAGAGAGATGAGAGAAATGAAAGGGCAATAATACCTTTATTTAGCCGGGAAATGCTGCCGTTGAACCGTTCCTCCCTCTCTCTATCTCTCTGTCTCACAGGCTTTCCTTTCTTCAAACACTTTTCTCGCTCTCCAAATAAAATACTTTATATATAATTATTCACCCATTATTATTATTTCCAAATTCGGCCTATTTTCAGATATATATATATATATATATATATATAATATAAATAATTCTGTATTTCTGTGATACGCAAACCCTTGCATGGGCTGAGGCCTGAGAGATAACAAGGAGTTCACGTTTAGCCTTTGGGCCTCAGGTTTTGTTATAGTTTCCTTGCTTCCATCTTATATAGTTGTTAATGGGCTCAAATTTAGTTTGAAGATGCCTTCTTTTTAGAAGAAATTGATTATGAAACTTATATATTATTCAAAATCTAATAATAAATTTTAAATAGTTTAAGGTTTTTCAGAATTTTTGCATATGATTAAGTTAGCCTTGACCACGGTTTGATCTGAAGTTCATGGTTCAAATCATTGTTCACGGTTTCATTTATTGTGGAGCCGTAATCGGCCGATTTTTAGGGTTTCGGTTAGCTAACCGGTTCACCTGGGCCGATTCTCAACCGTGTTTTTATATCTATATTTTTTTAAAAAATTCTAAATATAAAATTGTGTAATGTGTATGGTTTTAATTTTACATCTTTGAAACTAATAAGCGAGGACAAGTTTTTTTTTTAAGGACAAGTTGAAGAAATTGTAAAATGAAAGTGAAAGTATGTTTTTTTAAAAAAAAAAAAAAGAGGTTGAATTCTATTTTTTGAAAAGTAGGGTATCATTAATTCAACAGATACAAACGAAAGAAATTATAAATGACGGACGGTGGATTATCAATCCACACCACGATGGTAAACATGGAATTATTTGCTTTTTATCGACACATGAGCAACATGATTCAATGACATCCTAATAAAAACACAAGACACCAAAGACATGTTCTTTAATATTATTTACGCAATCACCAACAATACTACTAAAATAAGAACTAATAGACAATAAGCCACGAATCACCTGATAGTTCAAAAGAGTTTGTTTCAAGTGTCACATCCACGTCATAAAATTTCTCTTTATCCAACTAAAGATCTCACAAAAATCCCACGCTTCCACAATTTCTAGATCTTCAATACGTAGATAAATGCCTCTCTTTGCAACTACAAATGAACCTTCGAATTACAAACAACACAACCATACTCAATTCTATATTAGTATGATTAAAAATAATGTCGCTACACTTACTTTCGGTTTCGTTGTTTTGTCTTGCACTGCACTACAACATCATCGCTTTGAATTAATTTTCCAATAATTGAGATCCACCTGTTGGTTTAATTCCCAATGGATAAGGAAAGAAAATGTTGAGTTCGCAACAATTACAACAGATTTGCTAATACTTTTCCATACAACTTCTTTTCTCGATTTTTCCACAAAGCCCATGTAATAGCGGAACTATTAATCTGAGTGGCTATGAATAACAAGGTGTTTAATCTATAGGGGTGAATAGATTTTCCCCATTTTCGGTTTACGCCATCTTTTTCGAATGTGAATATGATGAATAAATAAAAGTGCGTAAATATAATTATATAAACACATTCAATGATTTATAGAGGTTCAACCCACCTAGGGCCTAATCCTCTACCACCCTAAGTATGTTCTGAATGGATTTCAAAAGGAAAACATTTTATTGATATCAAACAAATACAACATTTACCTTGAAGAGTACAACACTCTTCTTACAACATCACCTATGAAGATTACCACAATCTTATCACAACAATGAAGAGCGCCACACTCTGCAACACCTGAATCAATCGAGTATGTTCTTACTACAAGAACACTAACAAGAATTTCTTGTTTTGGATGATTTGAGAAATACAATCAAGATTACACTTTATTTGAAAATATTACAACTCAAAAGTGCAAGTATAATAAAGGAGGAAGCCTAATACTCAAGATGTGCAAGTATAAGACTTAGGCTAAAAATACAACAAGAATTTAGACAAAAAAATAAGAAGTTTGTTTGAATTTTTCTTGTTGTTTTGAATGCTTGTGTTGTGTTTTTTATCCTTCAAAGCCTTCATCTATTTATAAGAGAGTCTTCCGATTGGAAATCCAACATAGGTGTAATATCCGTATTTTTTTTTATATTTATAATTATTGTTAATATTAATTATTATTATTATTATTATTATCAAATTATTCTTACAATTATTTTCTTTTTTTATTATTATCATTAATATTATTTTGATAACAACTAGTAGAAATAATTATCGAGGCCCAATTCAAAATGTTAATTTAAAATTCATTATGGGCCCAAAGTCTTTCCCCCAATTTTAAAGTCCAAAGTCAAATAGGATATCCTTCACAAATCCTACTTCCCAAACTCAAAAAAAAAGAGAAAATTCACTCTATAAATACAACACCTTACATTACGGATATATTTTCTACGTCTCTCCCCGCCATAGCCCTCACTAAAGGTGAATTTTCATATTCATGTTTATTTTTATATGAACTTCCCGTACATAATTTAGACAAGCCAATCCCAACGTCAAAATTCATTTTCCTTTTATCTCTTTCGGCATCATTCCAATCCGCCCCTTCGCGAAAAAAAAAATGAATAGAGAAGAAGGAGAAGAGGCGCCGCCGAACCACGCACGCCCCTCACCGTCCGCGCTGTTGCCCATACGAAAGCTTTGATGCCTTTCCGTCACCGTTGTGATCCTAAGATCGATGCCTTTTCCGTCACCGCTGCGATCCTAAGACCGATGCCTTTCCCGTCACCGCTGCGAATTTGGCGTCGATCGCTAGTGTATAAAGGTTTTGGAGAAAAAAAGAAGAAGAATTGAGGGATGAAGAGACGGAGGAGAGAGGAGAGAAAAGAGATTAATTTGATGGGTTAAGAGATTGAGAGAATTGGGGTTGGGATATAGTGGTAATAATGGAAAGGAAAATGAAGTTGGAGATGGGTTGTGGAAATTTGATGTGCATGTTTGATTTTTGGGGAATTAAAGAATAAAAAAAGGAAATATAAGAGAGTTTGGTGACGGTGAGTTGCGGGGAATTGGGAATGGGGGTTAATGGAAAGAAAAGAGAAAGAAAAGGAAAGAAGAAAGAAAAGGGTGGCCCGTGTGAATTTTTTTGGGGTGGGGTTTTGGATTTTTGGTGTTTTATTAAAGTGGGTATGTTAAAGTAGATGTGCAGTCTGCAGACATGATGGGGTTTGAGGATTTCTTTTGTTGAATTAGAAATTTGTTTTTAATTTAAGAGTGTAAACTTTGAAAATTTCTTTGACCAATCCACCCTCAAAATCCAAAATCCTATTTATCCATATTCAATTCCAATCCTTCATTTCTTTTTTAAATCACTCGTTTTTTATTATTTATTTATCTAGTAATTTAATATTTACTACATTATTAATTGTACCTTATTATTTATTTGTAGAAAACAAAGATAACAAGGAGTAGGATTTCTGCAATATTGCATTCTCCGCACGCCGCATTTATTTGAGGTGGGATATTCTATTCACTTATTGTTTGTCTCTATTAAATGCTTTGTATATGTGTAATTGTTTGTGTGCAAATGTGAAAATAAATTATGTTAGCTTGGGGCTGTAAGAAGGTCCGGGATTATAAGTATCATCGGGGTGAACCCGCAGTGTTACATTTTGTCGGGGTCAAGAAGGTCCGGATCAAAAGCATCCTCGGGTGAACCCGCATGCTCGATCGGGGCTCTAAGAAGGTCGGGGATCAAAAGTATCCTCGGGGTGAACCCGATTATAAAAAATCGCCAGTCAAAGTAAAAGTTAAATTACATGTTGAATGTTTACAATTATGCATATTGATGTATTTAATTTTGACAAATGTGTCCCCATTGAGCGAGTTGAGAGTTCACCCATATTCACTAACATTTTTCAGGTTAAGGAGTCCTAGGGCAAGGATTGGAGGCGGTGGATGCAAAATCAATGATGTTATTTATTTTACAAATTTAGGAATATTTTTTTGTTAACGAATTTTAGTTACCATTTATTTTTGAATGACTGTCGTTTGAGTTCGAATCAAAAGTACCTTTGTTTATTTGGATGCGAGTTTTTAATCACATGCTATTTTTTTAGAATTGTGTTCTTTTAATTAAGCTTATTGCACTACTTGTTAAAATTTTTGTCTTGTTAGAAAATTTGGGTCGTCTACAAGTGGTATCGGAGCGGGTCTACGGTTACGTAGACTTGTTAAAAAAAAAATTGTCTTCTAAATATTTAAAAAAATAGTATAGTGACATCCACCTCCGCCATATCTCATCGGTTGGTTTCCATAAGGTATGCAAATTTATCATGTCATTACACAATTTATTCATGATATGCCATGTCACACATTATGGAGCATATATTATTCATGTCATTATGTCTTCTTGCTTTTATTTCATACTCTTTATTGGATGTGTACTTGCTATATTAGAAGAACGAACTTTAGGCTCCTCGCGTAAAAAAAAAAGAAGACTCATAATGGACTATATTGACTTAATAGTACTAATATATATATATATATGTATATATAATGACTTTGTTTATTTTTATTTCGACTACTATGCGATAATAACTTAAGATGGGGACTAAGAACGTCTACGTATGATTATAGAATATGGCTCCACGAGTACCTCGACGCCCGAACCTTTAACTGAACAATACCGGAACCAAGTCAATGAACGGAACCCGGCTAACATCGAAACCAACCTACGGTGGAGACTTGTTTGCGGAGATTCTCATTGTCGTCTGAGAACCACAATGGGAGCAATAACAACAACGATGATTACTAGAGTGGTGGAACAATTTCGCCATTACCGTCCACCCACCTTTAATGGACGTGATGGTCCAAAGATTGAAGAATGGTTAAGAGCGCTGAAAGAATTTTCGGACTTATAGCTTGCATCGATGAACAATGAGTGGCTTGTCGCCGCCTTCCAACCGATGATGATGCGGACCATTGGTGGGAAGGTTCTTTGGAGGAACAAGACTCAAAAAGAACGTAATGCATTATCCTGTGATGAATTCAAGGAAGTGGTGATGGAGAAGTACTTTCTAGATCTTACCGTGACGGAAGAAATGAATTTACGAACTTCAAGCAAAGGGTTTGACCGTGAATCGAATACGAAAGGGAGTTTAATCAATTATGTCGGTTTGCACTACATCTGGTTGACACCGACCTAAAGAAAGCTTTGAGATTCGAGAAGAGGATTGAGGTCACAATTGTCCGAATTCTATCCGCACGGGGGACCTGGAATATTCGTGATGCTTGACGGGCTCATGAAGTTGAAGCGGGACTAGGCCGGGATGATGATGACCGAAAGCCAATTGTTACGTCTAAAAAGAGAAAGTTTGATGGGACAAAGTCGAGTAAAATGGGGAATTAGAATAAAGAGATAAGAACCGATGGGAATTCTCACCCGAGTGCACCAAACAATAAGGTGACCTGCCCCAAATACAACAGAAATCACTACAGGGAATGTTTAGCTGGACAAGTAAAGTTTTTATGTGTAAGAAATCGGGCCACGATGCTCCTAATTGTCCATCTTGAAAGACAGGAGAAAGGGGGGACAAGGAGACACCGCTCGAATGTATGCTATGACGCAGAAGAGGCGGTCAGAACCCCGATGCGATGTTAGGTATGTTAACAATATCCGGAATACTGCGCTTGTACTTTTAATCTTTGGTGCCACACACTCATTTATATCCGGTAAGTCTCATAATATAATTGGACATAAGGATGCTAGAATAGATATACCCCTAGAGATTAGTTTGTCATCCGGAAAGACAATAACTATCGACATAATGGACAATGATATAGACGTGAACATTGGGGGAACATCTAGAAGGCGACGTATACATAATTGAGATAAAAGACTTTGACATAATTCTAGGCATGAATTGGCTTAGTAAGTATCAGACGGGTATTAAGTGCCAAGAGATGGAGATAACACTCAAACTACCTGGAGATGAGGAAATTACGTTCTACGGAGTTATACCGAAAGTTATATCGGTGATGAAGGCGCGAAAGATCTTTGGCGAAAGAGAATTGTCGGGGTATTTAGTAAGTTTAGTCGAAGCTCCAACGACGGACCTAGCAGACCGCATACGTACCAATTGTGCGAGAATTCTTGGATGTAATTCCGGAGGACTTGCCTGGAGTTCCACCGGACCGTGAAGTTGAATTTTCAATAGACTTGGTACACAGGGCAAGACCGATATCTAAGGCGCCCTACCGAATGGCACCAAAAGAGTTACAAGAATCAAGGCGTAAATATAAGAATTACTAGACTTGGGATTTATCGGGCCTAGTGTATCACCATGGGGAGCACCAGTCCTATTTGTTAAGAAGAAGGATGGGTCACTAGGATGTGCATCGATTATAGAGAGCTTAATCGACTCACATGAAGAACAAGTATCCATTGCCAAGAATCGAAGACTTGTTTGATCAATTGAGGGTGCCGTACTTTTTCTAAGATTGATTTGAGATCCTGGTATCACCAATTGAAGATTAAGGAGAGTGATATCTCGAAGACATCATTCAGGACCCGATATGGACATTATGAGTTTGTAGTGATGCCATTTGGGTTGGAGGTAACGCGCCAACAAGGTGTTCATGGACTTGATGAATAGAGTGTTCCATCTATTCTTGGACCAATTCGTCATAGTCTTTATAGGCGACATACTAGTGTATTCAAGGGACAAGGATCAACACGAGGAACATTTGAGGATAGTGCTTGAGACACTTCGCAATGAGAAGTTGTATGCAAAGTTCAAGAAGTATGAGTTAAGCTAGATCGAGTTGGATTTCTTGGACATGTAATCACCGCGAACGAAATTGAAGTGGATCGATAAAGGTTGAAGCGGTTAATGAATGGAGGGCACCAACGAATGCGAGTGAGGTTCACGCTTTCTTGGGACTGGCGGGATACTATTGCGGTTATAGAGGATTTTCGAAAATAGTGCGCCCATAACTCGACTCACCGAGAAAGGGAGAAATTTTTGTGGACCGAGAAATGTGAGAAGAGCTTCCAAGAGTTGAAATGAAAACCGACTTTCGCACGGTATTGATGATTCACGACCAACCCACGGACTTTGTGATTTACAAAGTGACATATCAAAACAAGGTTTGGGGTGCGTATTAATGCAAAGACGAAAAGGTGGTTGCCTATGCCTCAAGACAATTAAAGCCACACGAATCCGAACTACCCGACTCATGATTTGGAGTTAGGCTGCGATAGTCCATGCATCAAGATTTGGAGATATTATCGTATGGCGGAAATGTGAGATATTCACCGATCATAAGAGTTTGGAATATTTACTCGGAATGAGTTAAATATGAGACAGAGGATATGGTTAGAATCGGTTAAGGATCGTGATTGTACCATCAACTATCATCCAAGCAAAGCTAATGTAGTGGTGATGCCTTGAGTCGTAAGACCAAAGGTGAGTTGTCTAGTTTACTCACGCAACAAGAGCAATTGGTACGAGAGTTTGCAAGCCTCGAAGATTGAAGTCATAACTCCACCGAGAAGTACAAAGGCGGTATTGGCATATTTGGTAGTTCAACCCACTTTGAGAGAAAGGATCAAAGAAGCACAAGGTCGAGATCGGTTTTGAACAAGATGAAGGGACGAGTTCGGGAAGGAAATATAAAAGGGTTTGTCATAGCGGATGATGGTGTTTTGACGTATGAAGGGAGATTGTGTGTTCCTAAGGAGGAAGAACATAGGAAAGAGATACTTGAAGACGCTCATTGTACGTCATGTAGGTCCCAGGGTGTAAGTGTAAGGTTTAGAAGGGGGGTTGAATAAACCTTACAAATTTTCGATTTAGTCCTTTTAAATCTCTGAGTTGATTCTACACAGCTGTGGCCTTGATGGACCGATCGAATTAGTCACTCAAGAGAGTTAATCTCTCAACATGACTTCAGTGAAATTGAGTTGATGGAGTAACTCACCGGTGTTGTCTATAATTTGACTCAACTGTGGTTTTGTTTTTATTGGAAGACTTAACACCCTTAAGTTTGATTAAGCAAGATTTTAGAGCTTGATTTAGTACTTATAAATTATCAAGTGGATAGCAAATTTATCGTGAGATATAAGCGATTAAAAATGCGGGAATTTAAGTCTTTGAAATGTAAATGACACAATGAAATTTTTATAGAGGTTCGAAGATGGGGTAATTCTTCTACTCCTCTCTTCTCCAACTCTGGAGGAATCCACTAAGTAATGATCGGTTTACAAAGTGGTAATGTCCGGATACAAGTCTTGATCACACAAAGTGACTTGATCCTTTGGGACTCGATCACGAGACACCTTGATCACTCACCGGTGGCTTCTCGTGGCTTCGAAAGCTTCTTCACAGGCGTGCGCTTTGCTACTACTGACTCACTTGCTCAAGCTCTTTGGATTTGATCACGAAGCCCTCCAAAAGCTTAAGACTTGGTTCAACCTTGAACCTTCCTACAATCCTTTCGGAATGTAGACCCCTTGTTTTCGATATTTTCCTCTTCAACTGATTGAAGTTATCTTTCCTTCACGGGGTGAGTGTTGGATTGATGTTCTTCATAATGTAGGCTTGAGGATTGAGAATGTTTTAGATTTTTCGATAATTGCTTGAACGTTTTAGTTCAAAATTTTCTCTTGTGTGTCATCCTTCTTTTCAAACAAACTCCTCGGCCTTTTATAGTGAACTTTCAAAAATTTGCCCGTTGAAGAGATAGGCTTATTTTTGAAAGTCACTTTGCGTCGTTGGCTTGTCTTGTTGCGTTCTTGGAATTGCCATTTCCTCGTATGAATTGTTCTTTCACCTTTTCGAGTTCGACACGGTGTGGTGCTTCCCATTGGTTCATTCCTTTTGCACACTTCTCGACCGAGCACTCCGAGAAAGGTGGTATGGAGATATTACTTGTTTAAGCAAATCTCTTGATTTACGTACAACGGTTCTTTTATAGTTATCTCGACTTGACCGCATTTTCTTGTTTTCCCCAGGTGACTTAGAGTCGACTTCCAATCATGGATGACTCTTACATCACAGTTCAACTTGAGACTTGGCTTTCCTTGAGTTGACTTGACGATGCTCCACTGTTGCATCTCACCGCTTCTCGATAGAGTTCTGTCTACTCTTCTTTGCCATACTCAAATTGTCTCGCGTGAGTCTTCCTTCAAGTCTTGATTATCTTCTTTGCATGTTAGGGCGTAGGCTGTCTTAACTCGGCTTGGCGGCTCTATTTATTACAATGCATTTTACAACAAGAATTGGGTGCCAACTTTCTATTCTAAGTTTTACATGGCATTCATCAAAATCTAAACAATAAAATTCCTAACAATTTCCCCTTTTTGATGATGCCAAAACTTAAACCATTCAAAAATGCAAATAGCAAAGATACATCTGAGATAGTGTATTGACATAGAATGTATCGCGAGAATAGATCCGTTTATTGATCATATCATTCTTGTTCTTTTACACAATTGTTTACAAGGTGTATCGAGCACATATATGTCTTCACAAAAAAATAAAGAATTTATAGCTTTATTACGAGAAGACTTACATTGTATGTATTTACATAATAAAATACGCGAAGGGGGTGGGCAACAACACTTCATCTCCTTCATTGTCTCCTTCTTTCATCTTGATCGACATCTTCTTCTCTTCTTCTCTTTTTCTCGTCATCACCGCCTTCTTTTTTTTCTTCTTATATGCCTTCCTAGCGGCTTCATCTCTTCTTATTCTTTCCTGTCTCTCCTCCCATAGTGAGTTTGTCTCTTGTTTTCTTTTCTAGTCTTTTCACATACTCAACGTTAGTTTTCGCCACTTGCAAATTCTCTACTTGGTTAAGCCCGGCCCGGAGATCCCTCCTTTCTTTCCCGGATCCACATATTCAATGTTTTGGGGCGGAGGCCTGGTCCGAAGCTTCTTCCTCCACTCATCGCTTCTTCCTCTACCTGCTGGCGTATCTTTGTCTTGGGGTCTTCTTCTTTCGGTGAGTGACCGGCGGAGTGACCAGCAGAGCGATCGCTGTAGTCTGCTGCTGTCGACTTCTTCACATAACGTGAGACCCTTTTCCCGATACAAGTCCCAAGCTTGAGCCATGACATATTTGCAAAGTATCCCTCGGTTCGAGCGTTTTAAATTCATCGATTGATCGTGGCTCTGTCCCGACATCCGAGATGGCATAAGTGTCTCTGTCTCACCGAATGCCTCCGTGTTCTTTCAAGATATTCATGATTCGGGCATCCATTCTTCCTTCCACTTCCTTCATCCCCTCGCTTCAATAGTTTTTCTCTTATCGGCCATGGATATAGCGAGTGTTGGAGTGGCGAGTCACGAGGGAGTTTCTTCGCTTATAATGTCACCGTGACAGGACCTTGTTGAGGGTTTGTGCAATCATCAAAGTCACATCCGTCGACCCTTCCCCCTCAACAAGCTTTCCTTTCTTTTGTTTCAAGACTTCCTCACCGATTTTCCTTCTCACCGCTTCCTTTCTTCTCGACTGATTTTAGCGCTTTAAGGTATTCCTCTTCCCCCTTTTTGGCATCATCAAAGGATAGAGGAACCCCAGGGAACATGATGGCAAGCATGAAGTCGAGTCTTGATGGTTGAGTTACGCTGAACTGCTGCGTTGTATGCGGACGGAATTTGGATCGAGTGGCGTTGGATTCTCACTGAAATCGGCTTCATCTCGGCCATGAGAAGGCTGAATTTTCTAGTCATGTGTTCTTCCAAACGTAGATCATTTGTATTTTGCTCACGCAGCTGACTTTATCTCGGCGGTGTGAGCTTCATGCATATGCTCAATATGTTCTCTCGACCGTTTTGCATCGGCATTTTCAGCTCTCCATACCCAGACTTGTTGAACAATGTCTGAAGAATCGACTTGTTCCACACGCATCGTTCTTCTTTGTTGCCACCATTCCCTTATCCGAATCTGTTATGCCTCTTAAATCACCGGTTTGGCATCTCTCTCATTGTCGGTCGCATGTCCAAAGAGGCCGATGCCTCTCCATTCGTTCAACCTCGCGAATAATGCGCTTGAACACTTCTCGAACTTCAAATGATTCTTCATTGCGGTGATGGCCATACAACATCAAAGTCATAAGCGGTGGAACAATGGTGCACGATGAAAGGACGGGAGATGGTGCGTGATAGTGTGCGCGTTCATTCTCTCGACTCTTCATGGAGGTCGGGTACCTCCGGAGAAAACGGAAAGGATTCTATACAAGATTCATCACCACCTACTGGGATTTGTTCGATGATGAGCGGTGTGCGTGAAGTTCTTTTAGGAATCGACCTGCTGCAGCTTGAGGGGCTGCGCGTGATGGTCTCTGGTTCAAATGGGTTTTGTTGTGAAGTGGACCCGCTTTGCCGAGCCTCACTATTGTCTTAATGCCGTTGGTCTCACTGATTTTTCCATTTCAGATGGCGGTCCTCGGCCTTATCGAGCGTCATCGGACGATGATGAGATTTCCATTGGTGGCTCATCATCAAAGTTAAAAGTTTGATGAGTAGTCTTGGGATCGAACTTGCTCGTGCTTGGAACATCCGCACTGAGTCTTTTGGATTTGTCACGGGGGATGACTCGACTTCTTCTTCGCCTTCCGATCCCCGGAAAAGTGACATCGGGATTGTCCTGGGAATCATGCGAAGGCGCTTATCTCCTTCTCGAGATGGGTCGATGATAGCGGGAGGGATGTTCTCTACTTGACTTCTTTTACCCCGGAAGTCTCAACCTCCGTGGGCCTTGATACCTCCAGCAGTCTCTGCAATGAGGCATTGTCCTCCCTTTCGGCAAAGGTCGGTCTTAGGGTCTTCGTGGTGGCATCCATTGGAGTCTCAACCCCATGGATTGCACTTTCATCGCCAGTGTTAACTCCCGGGCTGTTCCTTCCTCGGCTTCGCATCGCAGCGTCATTAGCCTTCAGAGCGGTTGGCATCTCAGTGAGACAGTCTCAACTCCCGCTTCGTTGATGGCAACTTGCTGTTCTTCTTGTGTTTGTAATTTCTTTCCTTCGCCTCCTTGATTCGTTGTGGAGTCATCTGCAGCATCCTCCGACCTTGCCGCGGTGGAGGAGTTTCCCCCTCACGGGCGCACCGGTGAGTGACTTGAATGGGGTCACTCGTCTCCAAACTCCCGGCCGTTCGATTGAATGTTCAGCCGTTGGGGCGGTGGTAAAACACCTTCAATAGGGGTTGGCTCGACCGGGGTCCCCATTGTCCCGGTTCATCGCCAAGTCCCTTATTGCCTTTCTTCCGAGTGAGTCAAAGTGGTGGCGGCAACAACGATGGCTATTTGCTGAACCACTCCCATTGGATCGATTTCGGTGTGTTACGGAGGACTCTCCTGGTCCCTCCATCGGTCTTTGCTCGTGAAGGATTTTGGACTCGTGCAATGCTTGCTGCATTTGTAACTCTTACGTGGCGGCGGCATTCTCGGTTCCTCATCACCGCATCGGAGAAGACATCAAGGAGAGGATGTGTGTGTTACGTGGTGCCGGAGATAGGGCGGATGCTTGCCTTCTCTCACGTGCCTCGGCTTCCTCGGCTTGCTTTTCTCTCTCCTTGTCCTTGTAGATCTGCGGGATGTCGTGCGATTGTCTTCATCCGTAGCCGGAGCACACGATGAGTTAATCGAGGAATTTAGCGATTCCTCTTCTTCTTCTATAAACTCGGTCGTTGGAATCTGTTCCCTTGACTTACTCAACTTCCATTTCCTCCACTCACGCAGACGATTATGGATGTCCGGGTAAGGTGGGGATAGGATCATCACATCACTATCCGCTCGCGCTTCTTCTTGTGTTTCAAACTGCGTGAACTACAACAAGGTCTTGAGTTGCCTCTGTGATCGCCTTGGCGAGACTTGGTCATTTCATCAATTACATCCGGAGACTCTACTTCTCCAGCCTCTCCGATGTCTGCTCTAGCGAGTGGTGGTGACTCATTGGTTTCTCCCGACTCGGAGCGCTTGATAATCGTCTTCGTCTCTAGTTTGTATCGAGAGGGATTTACTGGTTCGGGCGGTGTCTTCCGAGTCTTGGCGGCGGGGGCGTCTTGGTGTCTTTTTCTCGAGGAGCGGGCCGTCGTGGCTTCTCAATTCTCCTCTCTTTGACGATCGGAGAAGGTATTTGTGAGTCCTTCTCGACCCCATGCTGCGAGGCAGGAGACACACTGGCTTTGGCGGTGACTCGCTACGGGCGGGAGCATGTTTGGTTTTCTTTCTTTGCGGGGGCAGATCTTCTTAGCTTGTGGGGCGGCTTTCTTCTTGGCCGGAGAGGAAAGCTTGATTTGTATCTTGGGGTCACCGATTCCCCCTCAGTGTGTCGCTCTCTTGGCGTAAGCTCTCTTACTCGTGCGCCGAGAGAGGTTTGCTTTGAACATCCTCTTGTTGACATGGAATGCCTTCCCATGTCTCGGAGGACTCCTTTCACCTCCAATAGCCGGCCAATCACTAGGCCATATCCTGGGGATCCTCCAAATGAGCCATCTTCCTTGAAGGATTTGTTCCCCACGTTCGGCAGAGTCTGCTGTGAGAAACTCGGCCAGTTTATCTTCTTTTTTCGATGATTGCGGCCATTACAATCGGCTTTGCCTTTGTGATTGGTCAAAGTTGCCAAATTTGATGTCGATACATTTGGCAACTATATCCAACAACTTGTGGTAATCCTCCTTCAAATCTCTTGTTTCTTTGTGTATATTGTTTTATCAAAGATAGTCGGACTTGGCTATTTCTTTCCAGCGTCGGCCAAGTTTACATCGCTTCTTTAATCTCGGATGCTCCTTCACTGTAGTGAGCAATGTTGACCAAATCCTTGGCGAGAGATAGTCACCGCTTTCCGTGAGCAGATGACTTGATTCCTTCATCGTGAATCTCGGCATTCACGTAGAATTGTGCGACCTCCTCCACATAGGTCATTGGATATTCTAACGTTAGAAACGGTTTTAGTCCTGGGCGTTTCCAACTTCTCGGCGATTTTCTTCACTAGGGTGTCGTCGGACCTGTTTCATCATTCTCCAAAATCCACCGTAGAGGTGTGGATTTGCTTTCCTAACTTGGTAAAGTCATAAGTGGGTGCCATTTCTCAGGATTATATCAAGGAAAAACTCGAGAGATTGACTTGGGGATAGTTAGGGCTTCGAGAGTATTTTGCCTTTGCTTTTGAGAGAAAGAGATGAACATTTTAGAAGTGTGAGAGAGATACGGATGAAAATGGTTTAAATATGGTTTATGAAAGGGCGTGCGGGTGGTTTTGAAATGTGATCAAAATCAACGGCTTGGATTTTGCACGCCTATTGAGCATTTAATGTCTCGTATTTAATGCGGCAAAGCATTTATATCCAATCATAAGCTTGGTGTGCAGCTTTATGTCCTGTACACATCATCATTATCTTTGTATTCCTTAAAACATTTCCGCTTAGTCAAAACGCGTTTTTGTCACTTTGCTCATAAGTTATTCAAAACATCCCTTAGGCCGATTTAACTCTACTTCTCACGATTCTCTTAGTGACTCGGCTATCACCGACTTCGGTGTAGTGTCTTTCCGATACATCGATTTCTTGAATTTACTTTTTGCTCTTTTCACCCCTTTTACATTTTCCATTTCTCTTCTTTGATTCGTCGAGTGTCACCATCACCAGTAGCCCCAACTCATGCTTGAGTTCTTCAAATCTTGACTCACATAATGGTTTTGTGAAGATGTCGGCTAGTTGTTTATCGGTTGAGATATATTCCAGGATGATGTCCTTCTTTTCAACATGATCTCTTATGAAGTGATATCGACATCAATGTGCTTTGTTCTTGAATGCAACACGGGATTTTGAGTGATTGCAATTGCACTTGTGTTATCACACATGATTGGAATTTCTTTTTCCTCAATTTCATAGTCTCTCAAATTCTTTGTCTCATCCATGTGGACTTGGGCTGGCAACAACACTGCCCGCAGCCTATGTATTCTCGCCTCAATTTGTAGAGGTGGCTATTGAGTTTTGCTTCTTGCTAAACCAGAAATCAGCCTGTTTCCTAGCATTTGACATGTGCCTGGTGCTCTTCCTGTCCACTCTGCATCCAAAGATAGTCGAAATCGAGTAGCCAATTAGCTTGAATCCTCCTTCCTTGGATACCATAGGCCTACTTCTTGGCTTCCTTTCAAGTATCTCGGTATTCTCTTAGCCTTTGTCATATGGCTCTCTTTTGGAGCGATTGAAATCTTGCACATACACCTACAAAGAAAGGTGATGTCCGGCCTCGCTTCTTTGTGAGATAGAGCAATGATCCATAAGTGCTCAGATCTTGTTTGATCTACTGAGCTTACCATCCGCATCCATGTCCATTTTGATGATGTGTTCATTGGTATTTTTACTAAGACTTCTCCTCCATACCAAACTTCTTCATTAAATCTCGGTGTATTTTGTTTGACTTATGAAGGTTCCATCCTTCAATTTGTTTCACTTGGAGTCCAAGGAAGAATGTCAATTCTCCCATCATGCTCATTTCAAATTTACTTTGCATGAGGTTTGAAAACTTTTCACACTCTTTGTTTGTGGAACCAAAAATGATGTCATCCACATATATTTGAACAAGCGATATACTCTTTTTGTCTTGAATTAGAAAAGTGTTCTATCTACTTTTCCTTTTGTGAATCCATTTTCGTTAGGAATTGTGACAAGGTATCATACCATGCTCTGGGTGCCTACTTCAATCCATACAAGGCTTTCTTGAGTTTGTATACCTTATCTCCAAGAGTCTTTTGCTCAAATCCTGGAGGTTGTTCAACATACACTTCTTCTTCCAATAAACCATTTAGAAATGCACTTTTTACATCCATCCGATATACAATGAAATTCTTGTGAGTGCGTATAGGCAAGAAACATCCTTATAGCTTCCAATCTTGCTACGAGGGGCAAATGTTTCATCAAAATCTATCCCTTCTTCTTGGCAATATCCTTTGGCTACTAGTCTTGCTTTGTTTCTTACCACAGAACCTTCCTCGTTCATCTTATTTATGAACACCCATTTGTTCCAATAACATTTTGATGTATGGGTTTTTGCACTAATTCCCATACTTTATTTCTCTCAAACCGATTGAGCTCTTCTTGCATAGCTTGAATCCAATGTGTGTCGTCCAATGCTTGTGACACATCTTTGGGCTCTATTTGTGAGATGAATCATGTGAACATGGCTTCTTGTTGAGTTACGGTCTTGTTTTGACTCCTTCTCTTATATTTCCAATTACAAGTTAAGTGGATGGTCTCTCGGCCATCTTACATCAGTTGGAGTAAGTTAGCCGGATTGATCGACTTGCAACTGTGTTCTTTGTGGTCGACTCTCTCTCGTAATCACTTAGCGCAAATTTTCCAAATTGTTTTTGAGATTCGACTATCTCATCTTCTTCCTCGAATTGATAATTCTAGCTTCACTTGAAAGATAGGGACTCTTACGTATGGTTGGATGATTCATTTATCGGTGACTCTTCAATGTCTTCTCCATTTACATTTGGCTCATCGAATACTACATGAATGGATTCTTCACGTAACCATAGTTCTTTTGTTGAGTATCTTGTAGGCTTTGCTCTCACCGAGTATCCTAAAAGATACCTTCATCGCTTTAGCATCAAAAGCCTTTAGGTTGTCTTTGCCATTGTTGTGGATGAAGCATTTACATCCAAATATTCAAATATGCAACATTTGGTTTTCTTCCAAATCCAGGATCTCATATGGAGTCTTTGTCACCGCTATTTATCATACATCTTTTTTGAGTGTAGCAAGTTGTGTTGATTGCTTCACCCAAAATCTTTTTGGTAACTCTGCTTGACTAACATGGTCCTTGCTTTGCTTTTTGAGGGTTCTATTTCTTCTTTCTCGCAACTCCATTCTCTTTGTGGAGTCCTTGCTGTGATAGTTCATGACCAATACCATTCTCAATACAATACCGAGTTATTATTCCATTGACAAACTCGGTTCCTCCGTCGATCTTATTTTGATAATGGTTTGACTCTTCTCGTTTTGAATCCTCTTCATCACCAGGTGGTAGTTTTTGTAGAGTTTCTTTCTTCTTGCACATGAATATTGTCCATGTATATCTTGAGTAGTCATCTACTACTACCAAAGTGTATTTCTTTCCACTTATCTTTGGCAGTTCCACTGGACCAAATAGATCCATACGATAGGCGATGCAATATTCTTGTTGAGGATGGGCATGTCTTTTCTTTGAATGACGACTTGATTTGTTTTCCCTTCGACATGCGTCACATATACTTTCTTCTTGTATCGAAATCGGAAGTCCTTCTACAAGATTACTTCGGCAAGCTTGTTAATCGTTTTGAAGTTCGGGTGACTCGACTTTTTGTGCCACAACCAACTTGATTCACCAGTGCTCGTCGCTAAAAAGCAGTCGGGTGTTGCGGTTGACCAATCCACGACATACATATTCTTCTCTGCTACATCCTTGCAAAGACAACTTCATTTGATTCAATATCTTTGATTTGACATACACCCATGTTGAATCCAACATTGTAGCCGCTTGTCACGTAGTTGACTTATGCTCGATAAGTTGAAGTTGAGTCCTTCAACATATGCAACATCTGTGATTTCTAATTCATTCCTCTTGATGGATCCAATGCCTCTTATTTCGCCAGAGCTTCATTTCCTCCAAATATGACTTTTGCTCCTTTAACTTCCTTGAATTTTGACAGATTTTTCTTATTTCCTGTCATATGTCCGGAATGCCCACTATCCATGTACCAGGTTCCTTGCACTCAAATGCTTCCTTGAACCCGCAATCAAGGAAATTAAGTTTTAGGTACCCATACTTGTCCAGGTCCCGAGGGGTTAGAATTGTAAGATGATCCAACCAACCTATAGCCAAATGATTTGACTCTAAGGGGTTGCCATCTATCGATGCCATAATCATAATTAATCCTGGCAAATTGCTTGGGGATTCTAGGTTCATACAACCTGTCTCTTTTGTCGTATGCCTATATATGTGTTTTAGCAATTGCCTTTCTTGGGTAATTGTGGTGTTTTTGAGTGTAGTGCCTAGGTGCATATGTGTCTTTGATGAAAGCTCTTATGCTTTTGGAATGGCCTTTCTTGAGTTCTGGCCTTTGCCATTTGGGCTTGTATTCCATAAGTCTATCTTTGATGGTTCACATTATTCCAATCAACTTGGCTTGGATATTTTCTACCATTCCCATCATATGTATTTCTCTTATGGATTTTAAAGGGTTTTTGGTAGCTCTTTTCTCTTTACAGAGTATTTTTTTTGGGAGTTCTTTGAGGACTCGGCCGAATCTCTTTCTTAGTCATCCTTTCAAAGATACTCAATCGGTTTTCCTTTTCCTTTATAACCAAGGTCAGTTTGCTTGTTATTGTGCTTTGGAGTGAATGTGTGTGCAACATTTAGAGTTTTGGATTTTTCGGACTCTTCATGGCTTGAAGATCCTTTTCCAAAAATTACTCTTGAGGTTTGACATAGCACAGAGGAATTAAATCCTAAGCCTGTCTTGTCTCCACATTCTCTTTGACTCATAATAAGATCATCCAATGATTTAGATGCCTTAGTGAATGAGGCAATAACATTCTTGAGGTCATTTTCCCTCTTTTCTATAGCGGCAATTTCTGCTATTAATTTAGCATTTTCAGCCTTTAAAATTTCATTCTCATCGGCTATTTGACTTAGAGTGCTCGGCTCCTTAGTCACTTTGAGTTTTGACTTTTTGAGTAGGTACGTTTTCCTCATTCAATAGTGTGTGTGAGGATTTAATGTGTTCAAAATCTTTCATCATTTTGCCTAATGAATCATAAAGATCATTGGGTGATGAAGTGTGTGTGTCACGATCACTATCACTAGTGTCTGAGTTTGATGAGTTAGAGTGTACCTCATCTTCTTGGTCGATTGATCTTGTTCCTTGGCCATCAAGTAGATCGGGCTTCTTCTTCGTAGTCACTTGAGTAGTCGACTTCTTCACCGTTCAATTAGTTGTCTCTCTTGACTTGGTTGTTTTTAGCAGATCTCTGCAGCCATCATTGCCTTTTTCTTTTCTTGTCTTCTTTCTCTTCAAGACTCTTCTTCTTCATCCCTGTATTTGTTGACTACGAGGATATGAGCATCAATGGCATAGTGACCTGGTTGTCTGATTCCAACATAGATATTCAACCTTTTGATCACTCTTTCCATTCTTGGATTGTCACCCTTTGATACTCAACTTTTTGGTGATCCTTCTCTTGGTTGGCCTATCTTCCCTTGATTTGGAGGGAGCCGAGTGTCTTCTGGAAGATTCACCCTTTCCTCTCTTGTAGTTCTTATTAAAGAACTTGTTGAATCTTTTAACCATCAGGGCTATCTCTTCAGGTCGATGACTTCTTTGACCTCGCTCTCTTCCCATCTTTAACAATTAGAGCGGTTGTTTTGGGTACAACTGTCTCTTCCTGGTCTTTTCTTCTCACTCAAACTCGTAGGCTTTGAGGTCCGAGAATAGTTCATGGTTGGATGTCTTTGATAGGTCCATGGAATGTCTCAGTGCCATGACCTTCATTTCCCATTCAGCGGAAGACTTTTTAGGATCTTCATACACATTTCCTTCTCGTGTATATTCCTTTCCAAGTGCAGACACTCATTTGTGATTTACGAACCGAGCATCCGATTGATCCAGGTTTTCTCCTGAGATCATTTTGAAGTTTTCAAATTTTTGTCTGACCTCGATAATTTGTTTTCTTTGATTTGCTTTCGAGCCTTCACAAATCAATGTCACTTTGTCCCGATTTCCTTAGCCATTCTCGCATGATTTGACTTTTTTGAACATGGCTTTGTCGAAGGTTTTGTAAAGGATGTCCTTGGCTACATTGTCCAGGTTGTATCTTTTTCTCGTCATCATTTGTCCACTCGGTTCTTGGTTTTTCAACCATGACCGTGCAGGAGCAAAGATCTTCTTCTCCTTCACCGCAACTCTTCGTCAACCGTGTTCACCTTTAATATTTGCGGGAGGCCCATCTTCTATCACTATCCACATCTCATCATGTAATGCTTTGATAGATGAGCACGTGCATACTGAATTTTCAATCATCAAATTCTTCAATAGTGAACATAGGGATGCGTGTCAAATTTGCTTCCATGATAATAACTTTTAATGATAGAGAAGAGTTTTGAAGGTTTAAGTACTAAAGCGGACTTTGAAAAGTTTGGAGATCTAGTTCAAGAATCGGTGCGGAGGGTTCAATGAACCAACCACTCACGATACCACTTGTAGGTCCCAAGGGGTGTAAGTGTAAGGTTTAGAAGGGGGTTGAATAAACCTTACCAAATTTTCGATTTAGTCCTTTTAAATCTCTGAGTTGATTCTACACAATGTGTCCTTGATGGATGTCGAATTAGTCACTCAAGAGTTAATCTCTCAAAGACTCAAGCGAGTTGTTGATGGAGTAACTCATTTGTTGTCTATAATTTGACTCAACTTTGTGGTTTTGTTTTTTGGAAGACTTAACACCCTTAAGTTTGATTAAGCAAGATTTTAGAGCTTGATTTAGTACTTATAAATTATCAAGTGGATAGCAAATTTATCGGCGGATATAAGCGATTAAAAATGCGAGGAATTTAAGTGTTGAAATGTAAATGACACAATGAAATTTTTATAGAGGTTCGAAGATGGGGTAATTCTTCTACTCCTCTCTTCTCCAACTCCCGAGGAATCCACTAAGTAATGATCGGTTTACAAAGTGGTAAATGTCCCGGATACAAGTCTTGATCACACAACCGACTTGATCCTTTGGGACTCGATCGAGACGCCTTGATCACTCACCGTGGCTTCTCGTGCGACTCGGCTTCTTCTTCACAGGGCAAATGCACTGCTACTACTGACTCACTTGCTCAAGCTATTTGGATTTGATCACGCCCTCCAAAAGCTTAAGACTTGGTTCAACCTTGAACCTTCCTACAATCCTTCCCGAATGTAGACCCTTGTTTTCGATATTTTCCTCTTCAACCGATTGAAGTTATCTTTCCTTCACAGTGAGGTGAGTGTTGGATTGATGTTCTTCGTAATGTAGGCTTGAGGATTGAGAATGTTTTAGATTTTCGATAATTGCTTGAACGTTTTAGTTCAAAATTTTCTCTTGTGTGTCATCCTTCTTTTCAAACAAACTCCTCGGCCTTTTATAGTGAACTTTCAAAAATTTGCCCGTTGAAGAGATAGGCTTATTTTTGAAAGTCACTTTGCGATTGTTGGCTTGTCTTGTTGCGATTTTTGCACGCTTCGGGCGAGCACTCCGAGAAAGGTGGTATGGAGATATTACTTGTTTAAGCAAATCTCTTGATTTACGTACCGGTTCTTTTGCGATTATCTCGACTTGATTTGCATTTTCTTGCTTTCCCCAGGTGACTTAGAGTCGACTTCCAATCATTGGATGACTCTTACGTCACTTCAACTTGAGACTTGGCTTTCCTTGAGTTGACTTGGTGATGCTCCACTCACCGCATCTCACCGTTTGCTTCTCGATAGAGTTCCCCTACTCTTCTTTGCCATACTCGGTTGTCTCGCAATGAGTCTTTCTTCAAGTCTTCGATTGTCTTCTTTGCATGTTAGGGCGTAGGCCGTCTTAACTCAAAAAGCCAGCTCTCTATTTATTACAATGCATTTTACAACAAGAATTGGGGTGCCAACTTTCTATTCTAAGTTTTACATGGCATTCATCAAAATCTAAACAATAAAATTCCTAACACGTCATACACGGCCCACAGGAGGTACAAAGATGTACCAAGATCTAAGAGAAGTCTTTTGGTGGCGAAGTATGGAGAGAGATATTGGATCTTTTGTGGAGAAATGTTTGATATGCCAACAAGTCAAAGCCGAGCATCAACGACCGTCTAGTTTGCTCAAACCTCTTGAAATCCCGGAATGGAAATGGGAGCACATCAAGATGGATTTTGTGGTAGGACTACCACGATCAACTAAAGGATATAAAGCAAGTATGGGTTGTTGTAGATCGATTAACTAAGTCGACTCACTTTCTCCGGTTAAAATGACATTCAAGATGGAGCAAGTATGCGCAAAAATATATCCAAGAGATAGTGAAACTACATGGAGTTCCGGTGTCTTACGATCGCTTTGGGAACAAAATCAAGTTTAGTACAACTTACCATCCACGAGCAGACGGACGATCCGAGAGGACAATACAGATATTGGAAGACATGTTGAGATCATGTGTGCTTGACATAGACGGCGAAGTTGGGAATCATTACGCGCGCTTGTGGGTTTGCTTATAACAACGATTACCAAGCAACTATTAGGATGGCCCCTACGAGGGCATTGTACGGGAGAAAGTGTAGATCTCCATTGTATCTTGGAGCGAGGTCGGAGAAACGATGATGTTGGGACTAGAGTTGGTTCGACAAACAAAGTGGAAAAGATAGCAAAAATCCAAGATCGAATCAAAATGGCACAAGATAGACAAAAATCGTATGATGATCGCCGAAGGAAAGACTTACGATTCGGTGGGAGACAATGTGTTCTCAAGGTAGCACCAAGAAGAGGAGTGATAAGATTTGGTGATAAGGGAAAGCTAAAGCCAAGATACATAGGACTGTTCGAGATATTGAAAAGAGTCGAGATATGGCTTATCAACTCGCATTGCCGCCGCGTCTGTCAGCGTACATGATGTTTTTCATATATCGATGTTGAGAAAGTATGTTCATGACCCAAGTCATATTGTCAACTACGAAGATCTGCCAGATTAACGACGACTTATCATACGAAGAAGACAAGCCATTTTGGAGCGAAAAGTTCATAAGCCGAGGAATAAATACATAACCCCGATTAAAGTGCAATGGAGACGTCATGGGAGAAATGAAGCCACATGGGAGCGTGAAGAGAGATACGTGCCAAGTACCCCGATTCCTTAATTTTTGGTAAGTTATCGAATTTCGAGGACGAAATTTAGTTAAGGGGATAGGATGTAATATCCGTACTTTTTTATATATTTATAATTATTGTTAATATTAATTATTATTATTATTATCATCAAATTATTCTTACAATTATTTTTTTATTATTATCATTAATATTATTTTGATAACAACTAGTAGAAATAATTATCCGGCCCAATTCAAAATGTTAATTTCTAAATTCATTATGGGCCAAAGTCTTTCCCCAATTTTAAAGTCCAAAGTCAAATAGTATATCCTTCACACACCCTACTTCCCAAACTCAAAAAAAAACTCGCTCTATAAATACAACACCTTACATTACGTATATATTTTCTACGTCTCTCCCCGCCATAGCCCTCACTAAAGGTGAATTTTCATAATCATGTTTATTTTTATATGAACTTCTTCCCGCACATAATTTAGACAAGCCAATCCCAACATCAAAATTCATTTTCCTTTTATCTCTTTCGGCATCATTCCAATCCGCCCCTTCACCGAAAAAAAAAATGAATAGAGAAAAAGGAGAAGGGTAGCCGCCAACCACGCATGCCCTCACCGTTCGCTCGTTGCGCCATACGAAAGCTTTGATGCCTTTCCATCACCGCGCGATCCCAAGCCCGATGCCTTTCCGTCACCGCACGCGACCGGCGTCGGATCGCTAGTGTATAAAGGTTTTGGAGAAAAAAAAAAAAGAAGAATTGAGGGATGAAGAGACGGAGAGAGAGGATAGAAAAGAGATTAAGTTGATGGGTTAAGAGATTGAGAGAATTGGGGTTGGGATATAGTGGTAATAATGGAAGGAGAAAGAAGTTGGAGATGGGTTATGGAAATTTGGTGTGCGGGGTTTGATTTTTGGGGAATTAAAGAATAAAAAAGGAAATAGAAGAGAGTTTGGTGACGGTGAGTTGCGGGGAATTGGGAATGGGGGTTAATGGAAAGAAAAGAGAAAGAAAAGGAAAGAAGAAAAAAAAGGGTGGCCCGTGTGATTTTTTTTTAAGGTGGGGTTTTGGATTTTTGGTGTTTTATTAAAGTGGGTAGGGTAAAGTAGATGTGCGGTCTGCCTGGAGACATGATTTGGGGGATTGAGGATTTATTTTGTTGAATTAGAAATTTGTTTTTAATTTAAGAGTGTTGACTTTGAAAATAATTCTTTGACCAATCCACCCTCAAAATCCAAAATCCTATTTATCCCTATTCAATTCCAATCCTTGATTTCTTTTTTAAATCGGATCATTTTTTTATTATTTATTTATCTAGTAATTTATTATTTACTACATTATTAATTGTACCTTATAATTTATTTGTAGAAAACGGTGATAACGAGGAGTAGGATTTCTGTATTATTGCATTCTCCTACGTAGACATATGTATTTATTTAAGGTGGGGATATTCTATTCACTTATTGTTTGTCTCTATTAAATGCTTTGTATATGGGTAATTGTTTGTGTGCAAATGTGAATATAAATTATGTTAGCCTGGGTCGTAAGAAGTCGAGATCAAAAGTATCCTTGGGGTGAACCCGCAGTGTTAAATTTAGTCGAGGACCTCGTAAGAAGGTCCGGGATCAAAAGCATCATCGGGGTGAACCCGCAAGATTTAGTGAGAGGTCAGTGAGAAGGTACGAGATCAAAAGTATCCTCGGGGTGAACCCGCAGTACTATAAAGTAATCGGCTAGTCAAAGTAAAAGTTAAATTACATGTTGAATGTTTACAATTATGCATATTGATGTATTTAATTTTGACAAACGTGTCCCCATTGAGCGAGTTGAAAGCTCACCCCATATTCATTAACATTTTCCAGGTTAAGGAGTCCGGGCGAGGATTGGAGGCGGTGGATGCAAAATCAATGATTTTATTTATTTTACAAATTTAGGAATATTTTATTTTGTTAACGATTTTTAGTTACCATTTATTTTTGAATAATCGTCGTTTGGGTTCGAATCAAAAGTACATTTGTTTATTTGGATGCGAGTTTTTAATCACATGCTATTTTTTTTAGAATTGTGCTATTTTAATTGAGATTATTGCACTACTTGTTAAAATTTTTGTCTTGTTAGAAAATTTGGGTCGTCCACAATAGGCTCTTTCATTTTCACTTTCGTTTACAAAAGAAGGATCAAAAGATCTACAAAAATGGTTAAGAAATATAAAATAGGTCATATCGGATAATGGCTCAACAACGGATAGAATATTTGTCAAAAATCATAGGTCGACCGGTTGACCTGCTGAAAATTCAAACGTTTAAAAAGTTAGTATGAGATTTAGAACCTTTAATCAAGGGTTTGGACCGACAAGGGGGGTTGGACCGGTCGACCATCACTTCGGCCGTCGCCCTCCTTGTGGACTGGTCCACCTCACAAAATATTGAAACAGAGAAGAATTTTGGAAAATACACATCTTCGTGACACCTCGGCCTAGACCATTTTAGCTTCGCTTTTGTTTCTATTTAATTTCAACTTGACAAGGGTTTCCTCTAGAGGCGGCCACCGGTCTAGACCATTTTAGCTTCTGTTTTGTTTCTATTTAATTTCAACTTCGAGCAAGGTTTCCTCTAGGCTACCAGGTTGGCCTCAAAACATGAAGTGTTGTCCGATTTTTGTCCAAAAAAGTTCAAGAAATACTTCAAAAAATTAGTAAAAATCATTTAAATTGTTTTGAAGTATTTGGACAACATATGGGGACACTGTTTTGGTATAAAAACATATTTAAACAAAATCATCAAAATCATGATAAAATTTTTTTCTAACAAACTCTCCCTTTTTTATTATTACAACCCTTTTACGGAGCGAATAAGTTTTTCGATTAAAAATAGTCTATCCGTTTTAAGCAACATTTATCAAAAATAAAGTTTTATTAAGGAAATGAGCAAGATTTTTCAAAATAAGTTTTAAGAAGCTCCCCTTTATCAACAAGCTTAACCAAAACACCAAATAAGTTTAAATTATAAGCGGAAAAGCTATAGCTTTTATATTATAGCTTAAAAGATATACAACTTAAAAGCTCTCCTCACAATAGAAATCATTAGTAACAATGCTTAATAAAAATAGGAGCAAAATATAAAGAAGTTTGTAGCTCAAGAAAGCCATTTTCTTAAGCGCTTTTTCTTAAGAGCTTTTGTTAAGCTAAAAAAAGCTTAAAAATTCCCCGTAAGCCAGGACTTGTTAGAGGCAAAGCAAAACATAATAAGGGAATACGAAATATATGTTCAAAAAAGCTAAAAGCTCCAGCTTTTATATTCAAGAGCTTTTTCCGTAAGCTTTTACAAGCTTTTTTACCTTATCAAAAGAAAGTAAGCTCAAAACAAGTTTCTTCCCCTTTGGAATTATCAAAAACACCATTAACATTAATAAAACATTAAAATTAAGCATCAAAGTAGCGCATAAAGAGAGAAACATTCTAAAATACAAGATTTAACATCAAACAATTGTTAGATATATATAAAAAAAATTAAACACAATAGTTTGAAAGCTAATGACAACAAGGAAAATGATCATTCTTTGTCGAAAAAGAAGCATGTTGTTGGACGTATCTCTTTGATAAACTTCTTCAATTTTCCAACCGATATTTTTAACTTTGAATTCTCTTGATGAAGCTCTTCATTCCTTGATTCTAGTGAAGCACAACGAGCTTGAAGATTTACAATATCGGTTCTAACATCATCATTTTGATCACCTGTACCCATATTACCCTCTGGATTGCCTTGATTATCTCCCCCGCATAGTCCGAATCACTATATCTTTTAGAGAATTTTTTTATTTTTGAGATAAAATAAACCATATGAAATAGTGTCTTTCTAATATCAATTCTTTTAACGGCACTCATATGAGATTCTTTGGGATTGCTTTGAAATCGAGCACATAGGTCTACAAGATGAAGAATATCGGTCTACTTGCGGTTAAGTAAAGTAATCTACTAATCATACCTTGATATTTTGATTCATCAACCAGCTTGCCTTTTTCATCTTTGTCAAGCTTAATATTAGTTGTCATCGGAGTAAAGAATCATTTCCTTCTTCAATTCCAAACTTCTTTAGAAGTTCTTTGGTATAATTGGATTGAGATATATAGATGTCTTCTTCGCATTGTTTTATTTGAAGTCCAAGGAAGAAGTTGAGCTCTCCTATCATGTTCATCTCGAATTCACCTTGCATGAGCTTAGAAAATTTCTTACAAAGAGACTCATTAGTAACACCAAAAATAATATCATCAACATAAATTTGTACTAATAAACAATCTTGCCCATTTTCAAAAACAAAGCGAGTAATATCAACTTTACCTCTTGAAAATACATTTTGAAAAGAAAAGAGAGAAATTTATCATACCATGCTCGGGTGCTTGTTTTAAACCGTACAAGGCATTTTTAAGTTTATAAACATCATTTGGCCTTGAAAAATTTCAAACCCCGGAGGTTGTTTTACATAAACTTCTTCTTGAATAAAACCATTTAAAAAGGCAGACTTAACATCCATTTGATAAAGTTTGAAGTTTTTAAAACAAGAATAAGCAAGTAAAATTCAAATTGCTTCTAAGCGTGCTACGGTGCAAAGTTTCATCATAGTCAATACCTTCTTCTTGACAATACTCTTGAGTCATTAACCTTGCCTTGTTTCCAATGATGTTGCCTTGGTCATCGAGTTTATTTCAAATACCCATTTTGTTCCAATAATAGTTTGTGATGGAGGACAAGATACAAATTCCCAAACATCATTCCTTTAAAATTGGTTCAACTCTTCTTGCATATCAAGAAACTAATCTTCATCTTCAATGGCTTTCTTTGTATTTTTTGGCTATTTTTGAGAAATAAGAGCTTTCTTCTAGTCATAACTTTGTCTAGAGGATCCCCAATTATGAGATCTTTTGGAAGATCTCCTTTAAGTTTTAATACCATGGGGAGATCCGAGTTATCACCTTTATCCTCTCGTGGAACATTGGAAGTTGAAGGTTGATCATTTGATGTGGAAGGTTGATCATTTTGAACATCATTTGGAACAATTGGTCCAACTTCATCTTCTTCATCACTTTCATCATTGGGTATTCTTTCAACATCCGAGGGCTTCATTAAATTTGACGTGAATAGACTCCTCGACCACCATGCTCATTTTGTTATAAAACCAATATGCCTTACTCTTAGTCGAAAGTACCCCACAAAAATTCCTTCATCGGCCTTAGGATCAAGTTTGTCTAATTGATCCTTGGTATTCAAAATAAAACACTTACAACCAAATTTGTTGAAGTAACTAATATTTGCGCTTCTTCCTTTCAAAGCTCATAAGGTGTTTTATTTAACTTGGGAGAAAGATATACCCGGTTTATGACATAGCAAATGGTATTGACGACGTCGGCCCCAAAAATATTTTGGAAGAGAGAATACATTTAGCATGGAACGACACATTTCTTGAAGAGTTTGGTTTTTCCTTTCGACAACACCATTTTGTTGTGGAGTTCTCGGTCTTAGAAAAATTAAGTGCATACCCCTTGGTTTAACACAATATTCTAAAGTCAACATCGAATTCTCCTCCTCGGTCACTCCATATAGACTTAATCGTATCTTCTTTTCACTCTCTATAAGTCTACACAACTTAGCAAACTCATTAGCGGTATCACTTTTATTTGCAAGAAAAATAGCCCAAGTGTATCTAAAAAATCATCAACTATAACAAATGTGTAATATTTTCCACTTAGACTTTTCGGTTCCAATATCCCATACAAATCAAGATGAAGTAATTGTAGAGGCTTGTTGTGGAAATTTCATTTTGGGCTTAAAACTACTTTTAACTAATTTGTTCTTTTGACAAGCGTCACATAAGCCAAGATTTTCAAAATTTAATTTGGGTAGTCCTTTGACATGTTGATTTTTGTAAATCTTTTGCAAATTTGTGTATCCAACATGTCCAAGTCGCCTATGCCATAAACTCATTAAATCATTATTGGCGACAAGACAAGAAATATTTTGACTAACCAAATGACTTGTGCAAATTTTGTAAATATTGCATTTTCGACTAGCTTCACAAATAATTTTATCATTTTGGAGAATAAGGCATTTTCATTTATTAAAAACAACATCATAATTAGAATCACGAAGTTGACTTACACTTACCAAATTAAACTTAAGTCTTTCTACTAATAAAACATTACTAAGAGAAAAGAAGAATTACCGATTTCTCCATTTCTAAGAATTTTTCCTTTGATATTCCTGAACATGACCATGCCTTCTTCCTGGAGCTTGATGTTGGTAAATAATTCTCTCTTTTCCTCGATCATATGGCGTGAACATCTCTTTGTCCACGAGTCATTTTGAATCTTCCAAAATTGTTATATCCCCTAGCACCTACAAATAAATCATTTTTAGGTACTCTAAAATTTTTGGGGTCAATGGGGTTAGCCTTGAGACTGTTGGGTCTCCAATAATGACTATAGCTATTTCTAAGTTTACAATCATTAGCAAAATGTCCATTTTTACCACAATAAAAGCAAGTAATAATATTAGGACTACTAGCACGTATGAAAGTTGGAGCTTGGACATATTTCTAAAAACGATTTGAAAAGGTTTGTAACCAAGTCCTAGTTTTGATTGATCACTTCTTTGTGCACCAAGAATTTTTGTAACTTTATCCGTACTCAAATTAAAATGTTGTACATCCTTTTTCAAATTTTTAATTTCTTTTGTGAGCAATTATTTTTCTAATCGAGACTATTAACTTTAGCAAGAGTAATTCAATGAGCATGATCAATTGATTCATAAGAAGTAAATAATCTATCATTTTCTAATTTTAGCTCTTTATACTCATTTTTCAAAGTCTTGTATTTACAAATCATATCTCTAAACTCGGTTTGTAAATCATCATAATCACATTGAAGATCATTAATTAAAGACAAAGATGAAGAGTTAGAGCATACCTCGTTGTTTTCATCGCCTATATCCATGATACCATGTTCGACTTCTTCTTCGTCGTCGTATGTGGCAAGGATCTCATCCCATGTTTTGACTTCCGCATTTAGGGCCTTCTTTTTTTGGAAAAAGGCTTTTATTCTTTTGCTACTCCTCCACTAATTTTGGGGTGCCCGAGTTTTCCGCATTTAAAGCAAGAGTTGTCTCTAGCTTTTCTTGCCTTGTTTTTATTTACAAATTTAGCAAACTTTCGAACAAGGACGCAGCTTTCCTCATCCTCCTCATCACTAGCATCATATATATTATTTGAATTAAGCAAGATTTTTAGGAGTAGGTTGCATACCCGATTGAGAGGTGGATGGTTTGGAATTCTTCCTTTCTTTGAGATAGACTTCATATATGAGAAGATTTCCAATAAGCTCATCAAACTTGAGAGCCTCAAGATTTTGAGCCTCCATTATAGCCAAGTTACTTTTTAAGACCATGAGCGGAAAGAGCATTCAAGACTTTAGTAGCTTTTATCTTCTTCCGAAATAACTTTTCCGAGAGCGAATAAAGGATTGACTATATTACAAGCCTTTCCACCATTTTATAAATCCCTTCACCCTCAAACATTACTTATTATCATTTTCATTGAATTCCTTCAAGCTTTTGAGAACCGTGGTTCCATCCTCTATTTTCTTTGTTGGTTGAGCAATTCCTTCGATAACCGCATTCCAAATATCAAATCCGCACCCTTGTAGGAAGCATTCCATCCGATCCTTACAAAAGACATAATTGTTGGCATCAAAGAGTGGTGGCTTGTTGGTGGAGGCACCGGTGGTGAGGTAGCTTTCGTTCATAGCCATGGATCTCCTCTTTACTCGCAAATATTAAACGAGCTTTCCAAAGAGTTTGGCTTTGATACTACTTGTTAGTCCAAGTGGTTACGAAAACTGGAGGGGAGGGGGAGGGGTGAATAAATTTTCCCAATCTTCCGATTTACGCCCTCTTTTTCGAATGTGAAGATGATGAACAAATAAAAGTGCAGAAATATAAACAACACACAATGATTTATAGAGGTTCAACCTACCTAGGACCTAACCTCTACCACCCGGTATGTCCTAATAGATTTCGAAAAAGAAAAAAATTATTGATACCAAACAAATGCAACCTTTACCTTGAAGAGTACCACACTCTTCTTACAACACCACCTATGAAGATTACCACAATTTTCTCACAACAATGAAGAGCGCCACGATCTTCAACATCTAGAATCAACAAAGTGTGTTCTTACCACAAGAACACTAACAGAGATTTCTTGTTTTGGATGATTTGAGAAATACAATCAATATTACACTTTGTTTGAAAATATTGCAACTCAAAAGTGCAAGTATAATCAAGGATGAAGCCTAATACTCAAGATATGCAAGTGTCGACTTAGGCTAAAAATACAACAAGAATTTACACAAGAAACAATAAGAAGTTTGCTGAATTTTTCTTGTTGTTTTGAATGCTTTTGTTGTGTCTTTGATCCTTCAAAGCCTTCATCTATTTATAGGAGAGTCTTCAAGATTTGATCTCCAACATAGGATCCCCCATTTTCACTTTTGTCTAAAAAGAAGGATCAAAAGATCTACAAAAATGGTTAAAAATATAAAGTAGATCATATCGGATAATGGCTTTACATTGGATAGAATGTTCTTTGTAAAAAATCATAGGTCACCCGTTGACTGTTGAAAATTCGAACGTTTAAAACGTTAATCCGAGATTTAGAACCTTCAATCTAGGGTTGGACCGGTCCAAGGGGGTTGGACCGTCCACCATCACTTCTACCGGTCGCCCTCCTTGTGGACCGGTCCACCTCACAAAATATTGAAACAGAGAAGAATTTTGGAAAACACACATCTTCGATTACCTGGTTGACCTGAGGTCGACCAGTCGGCCTAGACCATTTTAGCTCCTATTTCGTTTCTGTTTTAGAATTTCAACTTCAGTGCACGGGTTTCTCTCTAAGGCGATGGTTGACCTCGAATGTCAGTGTTGTCCGATTTTTGTCAAAAATAAAGTTCAAAAATACTTCAAAAAATTAGTAAAGATCATTTAAATTGTTTTGAAGTATTTGGACAACATATGAGGACATTGTTTTGGTATAAAAACTCATTTAAACAAAATCATCAAAATCGTGATAAAAATATTTTTCTAACAAGAACCCCTTTTTCTTCATTGATAGATTAGACCAAATTAATCAAATGCGATCTAATATGTTCAAAAACCATCCAACAATTGAGGCATTGATGTTAAAATCCAATACCTTCGAGCAAAAGGACAAGAAAAAGAAGATATGAAACACATTTTCGATATCATTGTTGCATACTCGACAACTTGGATTAATATCAATCCTTTTTTCCATGAGTCGGGAATGCATGGGGTGACAATTTATAAAAGCTCTGCAGATTGTATTCTTTACTTTTGGAGGAGCCTTCGAGGCCCAAAAATTCTTCCATGCAAATCTAAGATTATAGAATATGGATGAAAACTTTCACATACTATAATAACTCTTTACAATGTGAATCCATTTACTATCCCTAATTCAAATCCATGAATTCGCTTATTGGAATCAACTAACGGAATCTTGGGAATAAGTTGCACATCCGTCTCCACAAATATATCGATTAAAGATCTTTATCCTATTCCAACACATCAATGGTCATCAAGACAACCACCTTAATATCTTGTAAGCCCTCAACGTGTGGGGTAAAAACAAATGTGTTATTGGGATCGGAAGCAAAGTTCACCCCAAATTTTAATTTTTCGCCATCTCCAACTTTACTTACACACTTTTCCATTACTATCATCTTCGCCGCCCAAATACAACACCACACATAACTTGGGTTTTGGCGAAGATTTGTCGAAAAGAAATCTATATTTGGAAAATAACAAGCTTTGAAGATCCTTGCCACCAAGGAATTAGGATGTGAAATAAATTTTCAACCTTGTTTACCCAATAAGGCCAAATTAAATTCATGAATCTTTTGAAACCCATGCATCATTTTAATTTTTAACTACATGTATTTTGCCAAGACAACCAGTTTAAATTCTAGAATTCGATTCTCCACTCCACCACCAAAAACACTCATCATTTTTCCAATTTTTGCACATAACTCAATGGGTAATGGAAAAATATTCATGGCATAAGTTGGGACAACTTGAGCAAAAATTTTCAATATAATCTCTTTACCCGCTCTTAAGCAACAACATTGAAGACTTTTGGAAATTATAACTTAACCAGAGACGTTAGAATGAATATGAAGACATTTTCTAACAATTATAACTTCTAATAGATTAGCATTAAAAAGGGAGAAAATGTCATCCACAAAAATTGATGGGACAATATTGGTGCACTTGTTGAGTATTTACATATAATATAGTGTATTGCATTGATTTACATTTATTGCATATCATATCATTGCATTTTAGATAGGCATTCATTTTATGTATATATTATATATAGTATATTTTATATATTATATGAAAGAAAGAAAAGAAATAAATAAATATGAAAAACGAGAAATGAGATGAAAATGTGTGTCCTTTCATGTAATGATATCCTTTGAGAATGATTGCAATGAATAGATGCAACCTTTGGATTAATAACTTCCATCCGTCGAGAAGAGACGTGACTGCTCAACGTAATCCTTGAAATCCTATAAATAACTTCAAGTTATTCTATAAAGAAGGTGCAAAATGATGTAAATAGATGAAAAAATTATTCCATAAAATTCCTACGAGACTTATTTCTTTACTTCTTTCTATATTTTTGTTTATAACTACACCTTGTGATTTATGCTCTGAAGAATTCTAAGGAGTGTAACACTTTGGATTTTTGTGAAATAGGCTTTGTATCCTGGAGGTTAATTCCTTGAGAACCATTTATGCCATAGTGGGAGGAATTAATACCTTAAATAAAGCATCTTTAAGATATGACTAGCCTATACAAATATAATTTTCATTTTCATAAACATACTCCATTACCCACTTTCGAGAAATATATACAATAATTTTAAGGTATTAAGTATCCAACGGTGGAGTCTCGCTATTGTTGGAGACAAATAATGGAAGAAGAATGAACATCTATGCCGAAAGAAAAAGGAACAATCGATTTCACAAAGTGCAAGAGAAAATTGTTGATTAATGGAGAGGTGGCGAATGACAATTTTCACTTCGATGTTGTGTTAACGGCAATTCGGACATGGGAAAACCGGACATGCGATCTCAATTCAACCGAAATGTTTGGAGTCCGCATTTTTCTGAGCTAGTTCTATTTTATTCATATGATTCATTATTAATACGATTGATTGAATTTTGGGGTGAAAGAACTGATTGTGTTAAAAGCAACTTTGGGATTCATTTATTGCCTTTAATTGAATAATATGGAATATCAATGATGATGATTTCTTTTGAGTTTCAATTAAGGGTTGTGATGGTTTCGATGTTGGTTCAACCTTTTAATAAAAATGATTTGATGTTCTTGGGTTCGATTAATAAATCTAAAAATTCAAGGATTATGGTTTTTGTCATTTTTCGAATGCCAATTGCATATTTCCTTAGTGGAATCTTGTGGCCTTTTTGGTTTTAAAAAAGAATTTCGAAATAGAAATTGAGATTCAAAACACGCAACCAAACTCCTCGCCTAGTGCTCTTGTTCTCGCCGACAAACCACCACCTCATTCGGGCAGCAACCTAGTGAAAATGGGACTGCTCGGATGGGAACTATGGTGGTTGCTCGAATAGGTGGCTATAGTGGTTGGTCGTGGCGGAACGGCAAGCGGCAACGGCATTTTATCCTTCGCCATTTTTGTCGTGGGTCGAGAGGGGTGCTCCTGGTTGGGATGGCGACCGATCGGCCGATGGCATGGTTGAACTTATCGTCGGGGAGGGTTTGATGTATAGACAGCGGTGGTTGTGGTTGCTTGACCCATGACGGTTTTAAAAATATGTGACGGGAATTTGGGTCAAGGAGATGGCTTTTTTTGACAACAAACTTAGGATTTGGGGCTAATTGGAATTTTCAAAAAATGCGGTAATAATTATTTATCGGCTTTATTTGAGGGTTTTACGGATTTACAAATCCCTTGTGCTCTGTTTTTACATTAACTATTTGTTATGGACTTCCATGTCTTAAAACAAAAGCATGATTTCGTGAATTAATTGTAATTTTGAGTTCAAGTTGAATATAATATTGTTCAACTAGAGAATTTGATTTTATGAGTAGCAAAATAAAAAAATTATGTTTTTACTAAAGCTATTCTTGAGTATAAAGTCTTTCTAACTTTATATACCGATCGTTTCTTATTTTTGGTTCATATATGCATCTTTTAATGAAACCAAGAATTATTTGAAACAAATATTTGACATGAAGGACTTAGGTCTAGTAGATGTCGTTTTGGAGGAAGCTAATGAAAGAGATGAGCTTTTAAATTGATACGATCTTATTACATTGAGAAATTGTTGAAAAAATTCAATTACTTTAATTGCAAAGTAAGTGCCCTTTTGATCATCAAGTGAAGCTTGTTTCTAAAAAAAAAAAAAAGAGAAATTGTAAATCAAGAAGAATATACCAAAATTATTGGTAGCATTATGTATGTGGTGGATCACACAAGACCTAATCTTGAGTGCTCGATTGGCATATTGAGTAAATTTAATACCAATCTTAGTATAGATCCTAAAAAGGTTCATATTACTTTGTATTTTATAATCAAGTTGTTATCTATTATATAAACAATGAGAGAATATTAATCCATAGCAAACATATTGTTATGAGGAATAATCATATCGTAAGTATGATTAAGAAAGGAAGATTATTCGAGTATCTCCCTACGAGTTAAATGTTAGTTGATCCACTAACATAATCCTTATCTACTGAAAGCATCTCCAAGATCATGAGAGATATAAGACTATTATGAGTAGGGGTGTGCACGGTATGGGGCGGTTCGGAGATTTGAAAACCTCGAACCGTCCCGAAGTTCGAAGATTCTAAAAAATCTCCGAACCGAACCATAGAAAAACATCCCCGTCTCGAACCATACCAAAAGTTCGGGATGGTTCGGGATGGAGATTCGGTTCTAATGGGATGGAACGGCACGATTCGGTTTGAGACGGAGATTCGGAGATTAGCCATAAATAAAACATACAAATTTGAAAAAAAAAAAAAGAAAAAAATCAATATAAAAATCACCAAACGGATATACTTCTAGAGTTCTAGTCTCTTTTTGGTGTAGTCTCAAAATAAAAACTAAAACTATAATAGGTAACACAATACAAAATTCTAAACTTAATAACCTCTATAATACAATAATAGTCTATTATTTGGGCAATTGTCCTTCTATTGACATAGAACAGGATATAAATTAACTAATAATTTTTATAAATTTAACATGAAATAAAAACTTGTATAAATTTATAATCTCAATGTCTTATACTTAGCAACTTAACATAATCAATAAAATTATATTCATAATTTATGTGATGTGGTAAAAAAAAATTAAAATATGATCTTTTTTATATTGTTATAGTATGGTACTATTACGTGTTTCTCTTTTAAGTGCAATTTACTAATCATTTAACTAATTTCAATTTCAAATGATTTACTCTATATTAATATTAAAGTTTTTTAAAATTCATAATAGTTGCGAGATTATGGTTTTTAAAAAATATGCTTTATATTCAATTTAATTTCAAATAGTTTGTAGTTAATTCAATATCAAAATAAAAATAACATAGAAATAATGTATATGTATTTATATAAAATCTTTAAAATCGGTTCTAGTTTCGGTCCTCGATGCGGAGTGGTTGATGCGGTTCTCGATGCAGTATTTGAAAAATCTCGAACCGTACCATAAATATTTTCTGCGACAGTACATTCGGGGAAAGTAAAAAGTCAACGGATATTTTTGGTTTGGAGATCTTTCGGTCCGGATATCGGTTCGGTTTCGGTAATCTCCAAGTCCCATGCACAACCCTAATTATGAGAGTTAAAAAGGCAATTCAATATTTGTCACTTTATGTATGAGAGTTAAAAAGGCAATTCAATATTAGACATCGGAGAAATGGAAACTTGGATACATTTCAAGTGCATAAACTGAAAAATAGTGGGGGTGACACTATTTTGAAAGTCTCATATCTAATGTATGCACTTTACTTACCATAACAAGAGTAGGTTAGATTTACAATACTTAATAAACTTGTAGCATTGTGGAATGAGTTATAGATATTCTTAATAAGTCTACCTATACAAGTGGAGAAGTGAGAGGATGCTTCTTATGGATTATTCGGTAAAACCAGGATTCAAAGACAAGACCCATTACAAAGGTGCTTCCAAGAATAAAGAGGAGCATGAATCGTACATAGTGAGAATATGTTTTCCTAATGTTACATATTCAACCATAAGTTAAAGACTTGTCCACTTTATTATTCACTATGTAAAACAAGTTGAATTTATTTTTATATATAATATGTAAATTAGTGGGGGATTGTTATATATTTACATATAATATAGTGTATTGCATTGATTTGCATTTATTATGTATCATATCATAGCATTATTTTTAGATAGGCATTTATTTTATGCATGTATTATATATATAGTATATTTTATATATTATGTGAAGGAAAGAAAGAAATAAATAAATATGGAATATAAATGAGATAAAAAGGTGTGTCCTTTCATGGAAATATATCATTTGGGAATGGTTGCAATGAATAGATGCAACGTTTGGATAAACAACTTCCATTTGTTGATAAGGGGCGTGATCGCTTCAACGTAACCCTTGAGAATCTATAAGTAATTTCAAGTTATTCTATAGAGAAGGAGAAAAATGATGAAAAGAGATGGAAAAATTTATTCTATAAAATTCCTATGAGACTTATTTCTTTCATTATTTCCTACTTTTTTAATTTTTAACTACACCTTGTGATTTATGCTCTTGAAGAATTCTAAGGAGTGTAACACCTTGGAATATTTGTTAAATAGGTTTTGTATCCTGGAGGTTAATTCCTTGAGAACCATTTACACCATAGTGGAAGGAATTAATACTTTAAAGAAATCATCTTTAAAATGTGTCTAGCCTTTATACAAATCAGTTTTCGTTTTCATAAACATACTCTGTACCCACTTTCAAGAAATATATACAACAACACTTCTAGCCACTTTACATCCATCTATTAAGTCTCTTCTACTATACTCTTGAAGAATTGCGGAAAGTCCCTCCACACATAAAATAAAAAGATAAGGTGAGAGCGAGTCCCCCGATGAAAACCTCGTGTTGGAATAATTTTGTGCGACTCAAATATTCCACGAACCACCTTATATCTTATAGAAGAAACACATAACATAATGATATCGATTCGCTTTGATTAAACCCTATTTTGAGCATCAGGCCGAGGGAACATTTGAGAAAAAGTTATGAATGACATCAATTAACAAGCATTTTCCAAAGAAGCATAACCTGCAATATTCTCAAAGCTTATCAAGAAATTCCTCAAGCTAAAACTCGAAGGAACTAGATCCAACACACACTATGAATGAAAGATTACTTCAACCTATTGAAGAGGACAAATTACAAGAACAAAAAGGGTCTACTCTCCAAGTTTGAAGGAGTTGTATTAAGGTTCAAGGTCATGCCACAAAGAAATTACCATTCAATCTGGTCATAAGCATTATTTATGTCAATTTTAATGGTGCCATGCCAATCTACTTTGTCTTTTTCTCTTGAGATAGTGTTTTGTTACAAATGCCACCAAAATCTTAAAAATAAGATGATTTGGGAGAAACACACTTTGGGAATCAAATTACCTTGACAGGATAATTTCATTATATTAGCAAGAACTTTTGAAATCACTTTGTAAATGAAATTAAACATGGGGTGGACGTAGCTCGATTACTTTGTTGTATTTGGAGACTCCCATTGTAAGCTACTACATAATTCTTGATATTTATACCTACTTGCATAAATATTATCCAATTTTATGGTAGCTTACAAACGGGATCTCCAAACTCTACTACTAGTATATCATATGAGATGATACAATTTTAGTTTGGAGAGGTTGGGAGCAAAGTGCGGATAAGAAGAGATGTTAAGAATTTGAGAGAGATAAGACTTGAGAGAGTATATAATGAGTTGTGTGCGCCGTGTGGAGATGGTATTTTATAGGTGTTAGATAGAGCTAGCAAAATGCGAGATCGGCCCATGGGCTGGCCCGATCAGCCCGAGATTTGGGCTGGACCATGATTTTCTAGGCTTAGAAAAAGTCGGGCCCATTTGACCCGTGGGCCGAGATTAACCCAACTTACTCCTCGACACGATAGTTTTTATGTATAAAATACCTACATGGGGCTGAGCCGACCATGAATTTTTGTGTCCTAACTAAAATCGGCCTAGTCGAAATTTTTCCCACAACACAATGGGATCGGGCTTGACCCATTACCATTCTAAGGTTAGAGGAAAAATAAAAAATAGAAAAAAACAAGGGTTTTGGTTGGTTCGAACTAGTGACTCGATCACTCGTTCGACTGGTGATTCAACCGCCAACCCAGCCCAACCCATTGCCAATTCTAGGGTTAGGGAAAAAAGCAAAAATATTTGAAAAAATAAGGGTGTTGGTTGGTTCGGAACTCGCAACTCGACCTACTCGTTCCAAATTGGCGATTCGACATGTCGATTCCAATCATCTAAACAACTTTGATCGCACGGATTAACAATCAACATATCTTGGTCGTTGATCATCCAAAGGTTAAATTTTCAAAATAGAAAGTAGCATAAAAAATTCCAAACCTCAAAACTATCGAGTTGATAGTTCTAGAATAGTGGAATCGACAAATATTAGCAAAATAAGGCAACTCACAATTACGTAGAGGAATATCGTGACAATCTTTTCTTATTTTAAAATGTTTATGAGTCACTTTATTTTATAAGATACTTTTAGAGTTTTCAAACTATAATTTATTTTCAAAATGAACTCTTAGATGTATAAATAAAATATGATTATTACAAGATTCTAGTAATTGTAAAATTGACTGAAGGATTTTGTGAAGTTAATATTAATGGTAAGTAAAAATCTCTTTACTTTTTTCAAAGAACTCTAAGCTCCTTTTCCTAAAAAAAAATGTCAAATATATTATGACAATTTATAAGCTCCCAATAATTTAGAGGGTGAAAATGTATATTTAAGTCCTCGATAGGTTAACTAAAAAAACTTTCAAAACCCCAAAGTGGATAGAAGATGGTTACAACCAAATCTCGGTGAACCGAAAATGAATGTAGACGCTTCCATTATTCCTAATCTGGATATGTTTGGGGTGGGAGGATTATTTGTGATTCTCAAGGTATTGTTGTGGCTTATTTTCCCTATCTTATTTGAGGTTCTTTTGATTCTCTTCTTGTTGAAATTGTTGCATTAAAGGAGGGACTTGAGTTTTTAAGAGTTTTGAATATGCACATTTCAATGGTCGAAAATGATTCATCTATGATGGTTGATGCTTGCAATTCGGATATTTGCTTTCTTGGTCATGAAACATGGTGTGTCGTGGACGATGTTCAATCTCTCCTTGCTCTTGGCGACAAACTTATCTCTTATTGTTTTATTCCTAGAGAATGTAACTCTGCGGCTCATTATTTAGCTTCACCTATTTTTCATTGGTCTCCTTTCATTTAGGGGGAATGCGATCCCATTTTGGTTGAGACAATATGCGTTATTTGATTTTTAAATAACATAATTATTTTTTCTAAAAAAATTCTCGAACTTTCCTCGTATATAGATGCATCATAGGCACTCATGTTTTTGGAAAAATCAGATATAGTCGCTCAACTTTAGAGAAAAATACATTTGCAAATCACCCAACCATTATTACTTTTTTAAAAAACCACTTATTTTCATCCACATTTTGGAAATGATTCATGTATACACATACTACGAGAGGAGGGGCAACATGGGTTCCCTCCCCCTTTCAAAAATACTAATAATTAGAACTAGAAATATTTTTAAATAAAATATTTTAGTTAAAATTTTCATATGCTTTGTTTTTTAGTTTTTATCCGGTCAAACTCATTTTTGTATATTGACCCGCTGAATATTTTTCTTGCTCCGCCATTGTATACACACTTAACTATAGGAAAAAACAACTCGCTCTTAAAGCTATAAGAAGTAACAAAATACACCTTTAGTAACTAGTACTCGACTAACAAGATATTAATATAATTACATGAATTTACAAATACACATAGTCAATGATATAGATAAATATATTAACAATAATTAGTAAAGGCAATTAAATACATGTTTATGATAAAATTGTGTATGATAAGCCAATTAGTGGCGATAATTTTATATTCTTGTAAAAACAATCTTATTCTTTATGTTCACCACTAAAAAATATTTTACTTATTTTTAATTGTTTGTCAATTGAATAAAGTCCTTAGATCACATTTAGCTTCAAAAATGATTGCATATATGATGATGACCATAGAATAAACACCTTTATGGTCGTGGTCTTAAATAAGTTTTAGTCGAGAGTTCATTGAGCGAGACATCATAAGAATTGTTGGAGAATATCGATGCATGACATCATGCAACATGATATATTTCACAATTGTTTGACAATGACAAGGGGCTTACTTTGGGTGCTTCGTCTTTGTGTATTGAGACTAATTAGTTGCCAACAAAGGATCCATCAACTATTTAATATGTGAATCTCATATATATTTATAGTACTTGATTCAAAAATATCTTGGTTAGGGTAGAGATGAATAGTAATTCATCAAAGAATCAATATGACTTGAAATATGATCATTGCTACTAAATCTCTATGCATTTCAACTAAATATATTAATCGGGATATCGGATGACGAGAGAGATCAGATTCGCATGATATTCATAATTTGAATAGGTTTTCTTGTTATTCATCTAATACTAGGTAATCAAGATGAATTGCTAGGTAATTTCCTTTTATTTGTAAGGTTCTTAGAATTAAAGGGTTAATTCTTAACGAATTAATCAATGAGATTAATTAATTAGAATATTGGACATTCATTAGTTGCAAATATTGCTAGCCCACTTTACCTTAGTTGTGAACCTAAAGAGTCAAAAGCAAAGTGGAATGAAGCATTTGTTAAGCAAAGAGTAACAATGCACCCTTAATTGATTTGGGTGTTGGTGAACTTGTAAAGCGAGTGTACACTCTTTACAAAAAGAGGCTTTTAGAACACTCGATTTCTAGTCTTTCATTTCATTCTATTTTTATCCTTTGTATAAAGATAAAATAAAATAAAATATCACAATGTCTTGGAAAAAATTAAATACAATTAAAGTGTGAGTGAAGGTATAAAAGTTATCTTAACTCGAATTTTATTTGTAACTTTGTAAAATAAAATAATATAAAATATATCATGATGTTTTATGAAAGATTAATAAAACTAATGTGAAAGTAAAGGTATAAAATTTATCTTAATTCAGGTTGGTTATAATTAAAATTGACAAAAGATTCGTACTTATAATCCATACCTCCAAACTAATGAAAATAAATTAGTTGTTATATTTAATGTGTGTATGTATGCAACTATGAGATAAAATCTCAAACTCGTATAGTTTTTTTGCAATGCTTGTAACTTAAAATCAATTGGATTATGAAAATACGTCCAAGTGGAAAAATATTATTTGTTCTTATTACTTTTTGTCAAATTAGAAACAAATTGCAAAATACATAATCATCATATGCCATATTAATATGTCAATTACGATACTCGAACTTAGTTGAAATTTGATTAAATGGAATTCCTTTTAAATGCTCTTGATATTTTAGAAGTTTTTTTAATATTTTTATGTTTGTTTATATTGTATTTCATATTTTGTTACAACTTGAACTTTATGATTTAGGATTTCTCATGGACTTTATTACTTGATCATGTTTAATAAATTATTCGATTGTTGAATTAATGTTTAATTGAATCATTAATTATTATATGAAAAAATTCTTTTTCGTTTCTTTGCATTTTGGACACACTAGGTTCGATTGGGCCAAAATATTGTTTTTCAACCCGTAGATCGGTTCGTGTCGATCCGTTTTGACAAGTGTTCCAATGACCAATCAAAAGACAAAATTATACATTCAACTCTAAATTGAGGAGAAAAATGCAAAATTAGTCTTCCGTTTATAGAGGTATTGCAATATTAGTCCTCTAACTTTTGAAATTGTATTTTAGTCTTGTATGCTTTGTTTCTTTTTTTTTTTTTTTTTTTTGGTAATTTTTGTCCCGCGAGTTTTATATTTGTGCAATTTTGGTCCTATAAATTTTAAGTTAATGCAAATTTGGTCCTAATGGATATTTCAATATTTCAATTATTTCCAAAATTCCTTTGATAGCCAAAATAATCAATATCCTCGATCAAATTGATAGCCAAAATAATTAATAATCAAAACTTGGTCTCGTGTCGGTCGTGAATCGGAGCTTGATTTTATTGGACTCGGGGCAATCGTTGACCTACCAATTGCTTGACTTGCCCTCTGGGCCATCGCGCCCGAGTTTTTTAGAGTATTGGCTCGAGCCGAGCTCCAAATACTTGGTCAATTTTTCATTTTGAGGGCAAGTCTCCAAGCTCGAGCTTGACATGCCCTTTGGGCCATCGAGCTCGAGGTGTTTGGAGTATTGGCTCGAGCCGAGCTCCAAACACTTAGTTAATTTTTCATTTTGCGGGCAAGTCTCCAAGATCGAGCTTGACTTGCCCTCCGCCATTGCGCCGAGGTGTTTGGAGTATTAGCTCGGGCCGAGCTCCAAACATTTGGTCAATTTTTCATTTAGAGGTAAGTTTCCAAGCTCGAGCTTAACTTACCCCCGGGCCATCACTCCCGAGGGTTTTGGAGTATTGGCTCAAGTCGAGCTCCAAACACTTCATAAATCTTAGCAAAGAGTTTGACAATATTTCGATAAGCGAGCATGTTTCATTGAATTTCAAATAAAAGAGAAAATTGAATCATTTCATACATCATTTCCTATCTTTAAGGGTATAATTTTTCAGTTGCTAACATTCCATGCCCGAGGTAATTTCTTCCCATTCACCACCTTAAGCTCATCGGCTCCTCCACCAAAACCTTGATCACCCGAAGTGGACCCTTACAATTGGGTCTAGTTTGTCGTTGTTCTTACTCACATCATCCCTCCTCAAAACTAGATCCCCAACCTCGAAAACTTCTCTTCATCACCTTACTATTGTAAGTTGCCATGATTTGCTCTCCGCCCTCTCCATATGTAAAAAGCCATCTTTCTTTTCTCATTGATCAAATCCGAGCTTCACGAGTTAACATCTCATTCTCTTTCCCATCAAAGGTCTAGATTCTATGAGTCTCCATCCCGATCTCTGCGGTATCACCGTGTCTATCCCATAAACCAAGCTAAATGGAGTTTCCCCGTGACCTCCTTCGGTTTTGTTCTCAGACTCCCATAACATCAAGCTCAACTCTTGGATCCATGCACTTCCGGCCTTTGCCACCCTAGTTTTAAGTCCTTGACCAAGATTCTATTAGTTACCTCCATTTGATTGTTAGCTTGCGGGTGAGCTACCAAGTGAAATGTTGGTTTATTTTCATCTCCTCGCACCAATCTTGATACTGCACCCACTTTGAATTGTGTTCCATTATCCTAGACAAGGATCTTTGGCACCCCAAATCGACGACAATATTCTCGCCAAATAAACTTCATCATCACATCCTTGGTTATATTTTCCGAGCTTGACCTCAACCAACCCACTTGTCAAGTAATCTATTGCCACCAAAAGAAATTTGCGTTGTCCAAAGGTCGGAGAAAATGGTTTTACAATATCAATCCCCATTTAGCAAAAGGACAAGCCAAACTCATAGTCATCGGCTCCTCGGTAGGGCCGATATATGAGTTGTGCACGGACTTGGCATTTCTCATAAGCCTTCACCAACTTCCGGGCATCGGCTTTCGAGATACGGCAAAAAATATCATGCTCAAGACCTTCTTGATCAAAATCTTAGCCCCCATATGAGTCCCACAACATCGCTCGTGTATTTCCCTCGACATATGCTCCTCTTTTTATCAAGACACCTCAACAATGGTGATCCAAATCCTCTATTTTTATAACTTCTCCCAATCATACAAAAACGGGTTGCCCAAATCTTGACCCAAGAAGCCTCTTTTATGTCTTTTGGAAGTGTGCCTTCCTTCAAATATGCTATAATGGGGATTGTTAGATAAATATTTTTATCGTAATTTTGATGATTTCATATAAATGAGTTTTATACCAAAACAATGTCCCCAAATGTTGTCCAAATACTTCAAAATATTTTCAATGATTTTTACTAATTTTTTGAAGTACATTTTAACATTATTTTTGACAAAATTCGGACAACTTCTCTGTGTTGAGGTCGATCAGATCCGCCCATAGAGCAACTCGTGCACTGAAAGTTGTATTTTGAGACAGAATCAAAACATAAAAGTAAGAGGGAAGGATGATCATTGGGGTCGACCAGGTGTCCGGAAATATCAACTTTCTTATTTTTGGTCCTTATTTCAAGGGGGATGGTCCAGCCATGGGGGACCGGTCCAACCATAGGGGGACCGATTGAACCCCTAGGATCGGTCACCCTATGTAGTAGACCGATCCAACTCCCAGGGCAACCATATTAAAATATTTTCAATGTGTTTTTACATTTCTAGTTTGTTAGAGAGCGACCGGTCGCCTAAGTGTTTTATTTGTAGAAACTATATGTTGCGAAACAATTTTTCGTGAAATTGTCGCTTTTGCTTCTAACAACTATTTTCTTAGATTATTTGGTATTTCTTTTATAGATTTTACTCATCTTGGAGGAGCCTATATTGGTGTTCAAATCAAGGAGCTCTCCTATAAATACATGAAGGCTTGAAGGATCAAAAACACACAACACAAGTATATAAAGAACAAGAAAAATTAGCAACTCTCTTTATTCTTCCTTGTCAACATTTTGTTGTATTTAACCTAAATTTTACACTTGCGCTATTAGACTCCATTCTTGATTATACTTGTACTTCAAAGTTGTATACTTCATTTGAGTTATAATCTTGATTGGTTCAAATCATCCAAAACAAGACATGCTTGTTAAGTGTTCTTGTGGTAAGAACACACTTGGTTGATTCTAGGTGTTGAAGAGTTTGGTGCTCTTCATTGTTGCAAGAAGATTATGGTAATCTTCATAGGTGGTGTTGTAAGAATAGTGTGGTACTGTTCAAGGTAAATGTTGTAATAGTTTGGTATGTATTAATAAATGTTTTTCTTTTTCAAATCCATTCGGGCATACTCGATGGTAGAGCATTAGGCCCTCGGTGGGTTGAATCTCTATAAATCATTGTGTGTGATTTATATTTCTGCACTTTTAATTCTTCATCTTCTACGTATTCAAATCGAGGGCGTAAATAGGAAAATCGGGAAAATCTATTCACCCACCGATTTTCGTAGCCACTTGACTAACAAATGGATCAAAGCCAAACTTTTTGGCAAGATCGTTTCATCTTTGCGAGTAAATAGGAGATCCATGGATACGAACGAAGATTATCTCACCGCCGTACCTCAACAAATAAGCCACCACTATTCGACGCCAACAACTACGCTTGTTGGAAAGACCGAATGAAATGCTTTCTATAAGGTGCAATTTTGATATTTGCAATGCGATTATTGAAGGAATTACATAACCAACAAAGAAATTAGAGGATGGAACTCTAGATCCAAAAAGCCTCAAATAATTCGACGAAAATGACTAGAAGGCATTCTTTTTAAATGGTAATGCTTTGAATTTATTGCATTGCTTACTCACCACCTCTCGAGTACAATCGGATTAGATCAAAGACATGAAGTGTAGGAAAATTTAGAAACCATTTATGAAGGTACCAAGAAAGTTAAACAAGATAGAAAAATAATGCTTGTTAAAGATTTTGAAAACTTCATCATGCTCGAGCGAGAAGTGATTTCTAAATTGGTGGAAAGGCTATACAACATTGTCAATCCTTTATCGGCACTCGAAAAGGTCATCTCGGAGGAAGATAAGGTAACCAAAGTATTGAATGCTCTTCCCGGCTCATGGTCCAAAAAAGTGACGGCTATAACGAAAGCACAAAACCTTAACACTCTACAAGTTTGATGAACTCATTGGAAATCTTCTCATCTATGAAATCTATATCAAGGAAAGAAAGAACTCCAAACCATCCACCTCACAATCGCTTATGCAATCCATCCTAAGGGTCTTGCTTCAAATAATTTCTATTATGCTAGTGATGAGGATGATGAAGAAACCGCGCCCTTTGTTCAAAAATTTGCAAAATTTGTCAATAAAAACAAGACAAGAAAAACTAGAGACAACTCTTGCTTTAAATGTGGAAAACTCGGCACTTTATAGACAATTGCCCAAAATTAGTGGAGGAAGAACAAAAGAAGAAAAACCTTTTCCAAAAAATAAGGCTCTCAATGCGTAAATCAAAACATGGGATGAACTTCTTGCAACATTTGATGACGAAGAGGAAACCGAACATGGACTTATGACCATAGACAATGATAATAACGAGTGCGCTCTAACTCTTTCTCTTCCTCTTTAATTGATGAACTTCAATGTGATTATGATGAATTGCAAAATGAGTTTAAAGATATTATTTGCAAGTACAAAAATTTGAAAAAGGAGTTTAAAGAGTTAAAACTAGAAAAAGATAAGTGTCTTCACGATCCATTCCCGTATTCTCAAACTCGCTCCTCGGATATCTCCAGATGTTGGCATCACGGTTGTTTAGCCATTGGTCTTTACCAAATGGATGTTAAATCTATTTTTCTAACTAGTTTTATTCAAGAAGAAGTCTATGCCAAACAACCTCCGGGGTTTTGAAACTTTTTCTAGGCCAAATGATGTTTATAAACTTAAAAGGCCTTATATAGTTTAAAATAAGCACCCGAGATGTCGGATGGACTACCGCCTATTCGGGATTGAGCACCGATTGATTTCAATCTAGGAGCTTCACGGCCGAATCGACCAAATACATGTCTAACCCGGAAGAGACCAAGGAATTGCAAAATGCGGTTGATGAATTGCTAAGTAAGAAACCCATTCGAGAAGTATGAATCTATGTGCGCTTACGTGTTATTCGGTTCCAAAGAAAGATGGTTCTTGGAGGATATGTGTACCGACACCCCATACCTCGCATAGACGATATGTTGGGCGATCTTCATGGGTCAATCATCTTCTCAAGATAGACTTGAGGAGTGGTTACCAACAGATTCGGATGCGGAAGAAGACGAGTGGAAGATGACTTTTAAAACATGGTTTGCATGAGTGGTTACTTATGCCGTTTAGGTTAACTAATGCGCCGAGCACCTTTATGAGATTGATGAACCACGTTTTGAGGGCTTTTATTGGGAAGTTTGTGGTAATCTACTTTGATGACATTCTTATCTATAGTAAATCATTGTACGAACACTTAGAACACTTGTCACGCCATATTAGAAGTGTTGAGGAATGATCAATTATATGCAAATATCAAGAAGTGCACGTTTTGCTCTAAGCAATTGATATTTTTAAGGTTTGTAGTGAGCTCGAAAGGAATCACGGTGGACGAGGAAAAGATTAAGAATATTCGGGATTGGCCTAAGCCAACCTCGCTACCAAGTCCGTAGTTTCCATAGGCTTGCGAGTTTTTATCGAGGTTTGTGCGGGACTTTATCACTATAGCAAAGCACCATTGATGGAGACCATTAAAAACAAAGTGTTATGTATTAGTGGGTGAAACACAAGACAATGCTTTCGAGTTGCTTAAAGAAATGCTAACACATGCGCCTTTACTAGCCTTGCCGGATTTTACCAAGGTTTTTGAGATCAAGTGTGATGCTTCGGGAGTTGAGATTAGAGCCATGTTAATGTAAGAGGGGCAGCCAAATGCGTTCTTTAGCGAAAAATTGAGCGGGGCGGCCTTAAACTTTATGATGTACAACAAGGAGTTGTATGCTTTAGTTCGGGCATTGAAAATGTGGCAACATTATTTATGGCCGAAGGAGTTCCTAATTCACACTAATCACGAGTCATTACAATATCTCAAAGGGCAGCAAAAGTTGAACAAATGACATGTGCGTTGGCTTGAGTTTACCGAGACCTTCCCTTACGTCTTCATGTACAAGCAAGGTAAGACTAATGTTGTAGGAGATGCACTATCTCGGAGGTACACTCGTATCTCTACTTTAGATGCTAAATCTTGGTTTTGAACATGTTAAAGAGTTATACTTACATGATCTTGATTTTGTTAAGTCATTTGTTGTGTGCAAAAAAGGGCGATGGGTAAATTTTATCGACATGATGGGTTTTTGTTTCGAGAGGATAAATTGTGCATTCCCGAATGTTCATTGAGAGACTTACTAGTGAGGGAATCACATGGTGGGGGTCTTATGGGACATTTTGGGGTAGCCAAAACCTTAGCAGTCTTGCAAGAGCATTTCTATTGGCCACATATGAAGCGTGATATTGACCGTATTTGTTCTAGATGGGTTACTTGTAAGCAAGCAAAATCTCGAGTACAAAACTAAGGACTTTACACGCCCTTGCCCATACTAATGACACCTTGGGTTGATATTTATATGGACTTTGTTTTAGGACTTCCGAGGACTAAACAAGGGTCCGACTCTATATTTGTTGTTGTAGATCATTTTTCAAAGGTGGAACACTTTATTCCTTGTCATATAAATGATAATGCATCTTTGATTCTTGATTTGTTCTTTCGTGAGGTTGTGAGATTGCATGGTATGCCTAGGACCATTATTTCGGATAGAGACACCAAGTTCTTAAGTTACTTTTGGAAGACCTTGTGGGGAAAACCGGGTTCTAAATTGTTATTTTCCACTACTTGTCATCCCCAAAATGATGGTCAAACAAGTAGTTTATTTCTTATGAATCTCTTGATCGTGCACACTCTATTACTCTTGCCAAAGTTCAAAGTCTTGATTCCAAAAATAATTACTCACTAAAGAGATTGAAAGTTTGAAAAAGGATGTGCAATATTTCAACTTGGTACCAACAAGGTCACAAAAATTCTTGGTGCACAAGGAAGTGACAATCTAAACTAGGACTTGGTTATAAACATTTTCAAATCGTTTTTAAGGAAAATGACCAAGCTTCAACTTTTATTCATGTTAGTAGTCATAATATATTACTTGTTATTATTGTGGTAAAAATGGACACTTTGCTAGTACATGTAAACTTAGAAATACCATGGTCATTTTATGAGACCCAAAGGTCTCAATGCTAACCCCATGGACCCCAAAACTCTGGGTACCTAAAAATTTTATTTGTAGGTACTAGGGGCAACAACAATCACGGAAGATTCCAAATGGCTCGTGGACAACGGGTGTTCATGCCACATGTCCGGAAAAAGAATACTTTTTTACCAACATCAAGCTCCAAGAAGAATGAATGGTCATGTTCGGGAATGGCAATGGAGACATTGGTAATTCTTCTTTCTCTCTTCGTGATGTTTACTAGTAGAAGGGCTCAAGTTCAATTTCATATGTGTTAGCCAACTTTTTGATTCAAATTATGATTTTGTTTTTAATAAATAAAAATGTATTATTCTTAAAAAAGGTAAAATTATTTGTTAAGATAGTAGAAAAGACAATCTTTATAAAATTTATACAAGTAATTTTGTCACAAAATGTTTCTTGTCTTGTCGCCAATAATGATTAACCGGATTATCGCACAAAGGGCGACTTAGACATGTTTTATACAAAAATTTACAAAAGATTTATAAAAACCAACATGTCAAAGAACTACCCAAATTAAATTTTAAAAATCTTGGCTTATGTGACACTTGTCAAAAGAACAAATTAGTTAATAGTATTTTTAAGCCCAAAAATGAAATTTCTACAACTAAGCCTCTACACTACTTCATTTTGATTTGTATGGGGATATTGGCACCGAGAATCTAAGTGGAAAATATTACACTTTTGTTATAGTCGATGATTTTTCTAGATATACTTGGGTTATTTTTCTTCCTAATAAAAGTGATGCCGCTAATGAGTTTGCTAAGTTGTGTACACTTATAGAAAATGAAACAAAAGATACTATTAAATCTATAACGAGTGACCAAAGAGGTGAATTTGATGGTGATTTTAGAATATTGCGTGAAACCAAAGGGTATGCACATAATTTTCAGCTTCAAGAACTTCTCAACAAAATGGTGTTGCGAAATGAAAATTGTTCTCTTCAAGAAAGGTGTCAATATATGCTCAACGAATTTTTACTTTCAAAATAATTTTGGGCGAAGCCGTCAACACCGCTTGTTATGTCATAAATCGGGTATATCTTTGCCTCAAGCTAAATAAAACTCCTTATGAGCTTTGGAAAGGTAGAACACCAAATATTAGTTATTTCAAAATATTTGGTTTCAAGTGTTTTATTTTGAACACCAAGGATCCATTGGACAAACTTGAGCTTAAGGCCAATGAAGGAATATTTATAGGGTACTCGACTAAGAGTAATACATATCGGGTTTATAACAAAACTAGCATGGTGGTAGAAGAGTCTAAGCATGTCAAATTCAATTAAGCCTTCTTTGAATGGATCCCAAATGATGATAGTGATGAAGAAAATGGAGTTGGACCAATTGTTCCAAATTATCTTCAAAATGATCAACCTTCAAATTCTAATGTTCAACAAGAGTGATAATTCGGATCTTCCCATGGCATTGAAATTCATAGGAGATTATCCAAAAGATCTTATAATTGGGGATCCTCTAGACAAAGTAATGACTAGAAGAAAATTTGCGAAAAAAATCTCTTATATCCCAAAAGGAGCCTAAAAATGCTAAGGAAGCCATTAAAGATGAAGATTAGTTTCTTGAGATGCAACGAAATTGAATCAATTTGAAAGAAATGATGTTCGAAATTAGTACCTTGTCTTTCATCACAAACAATTATTGTCACAAAATGGGTATTCCAACAAAAACTCGATGATCAAGGAAACATAGTTCAAATAAAGTAAGGTTAGTAGCTCAAGGGTATTGTCAAGAAGAATGTATTGATTATGATGAAATTTTTTCACCAGTAGCTTGTTTAGAAGCTATTCGTATTTTGCTTGCATACTCTTGCTTTAAAGAGGTTTTTGTCTTTCTTGCTAGAGGAAAATAATAGGGATGTTCATTCGATTTGAACGAACCAAATTTTGGCTAAAAACATTAAATTGAAAAATAGAAACTCTAAAAAAAAACAATTAGCAAACTTTGCTTGTATTTGAGTATTTTCTACCAACTTTCAAATTGAGCAAAAATAATTACTAATTAGCAAACTTTGCTTGTATTTCTAGTATTTTCTGCCAACTTTCTAAATTCAAAATTGAGCAAAAATAATTACTAGTTAGAAAACTTTGCATGTGTTTTCAAAATACGAGTGAATTCAAACCGAACAAAAGTAACTTAAGCAAATTGAATGTCCGACTAAACAAAATAAACCTCCTCGATCTCTTCTCTTTGGGTGAACAAAAGTATTTGTTCGTTGAAATGCGATCTTTTATTAAATACTTTAAGTTATGATATTTACCATTTTAATGGAACACTTAAAAATTTCTCCATCCATTTTGTTACTTACCGTTTTCTTCTTACAATTCTCTTGCGAATGATGGCAACGAAATACTCGGACAACTTATGAGTTTAATAATACTAGTGGTTCGGAAAATTAATTGACACGGATACTAAGATTTTTGTAGATTGTCAAAATGGATTCGCGACGACTTCAAATTTACTCACACTTTGCCACGAAAATTATCTACGTGTTTTTAATTTAATTGATAGGAAGTGCGAATAGAAGATACTAGACTATATATGGTTTATCAAGATTACAATTTTAAGCTCTTAACATACCATAACAACAACAACCAAAATATTGTGACAACATTTACGGTCCCAAAATCGCCTCTTTACGTATCTTGACATATGTGATGAATATAGAAAATTATTTAAGTCAATGATCGATTTTATTATATGGATTAGAAAAGTCAATGAATGGATTTGATATAAATCATTTAGCGGTAAAAGGAGGTGTTTTGAAATTTTGGGGACGTGGATTCTTTGATGCTAAGAAACGTCATAAAGAAAATGATTATCGTTCCATCGCAGCTTTGATAGGGACTTTGGTGACGAATTTCACAAGCATGCCTATTCTTTTGAATCTTTGGACCAAATTGAGGAGATCTTCTAGTTGGTAATACTTTCTAATTACCTAATTAAAATTAGATATTATCTATTTTGATTTGATTTGATTTGTTTTTTACTTTTATCTTATGTAAATTTATATGTTATTTTTGTAGGATAAATAAACCCCAATTGGTCTCTAATCATTTGGCCATTTTATCGAGGCAAGAAGACTCGCTTTATAAGGAACGTTACGAAAAGAACCCGCACAAGCATCTCCTTTTCATACCAAGTATGAGCAAGCGGTTTGGGGATGTCTAATCTACAAAATCGGGATACAACATTCAATATGACAAAGCCTTCTACGGGCAATATATGATACTTATGTTAATTAAGGGAAATTACATAGTTTCTGTAATAATAATTTCCTAGTGAATCACAAAGTGTATTAAGATTTTGCTTTTAATATGGCGACACCTCGAGAGAACATGTATAAAGTATTATTCCTAACTCTTTTAAATTTCAATTACAATTACAATATATATACATATATATATATATTTGTCCTTAAGCCTCACTTCCGGTTGTAGATCGCAACTAAAATGCGGGTGGTTGAAGATTCCGAGGTCGTCTCAATAATAATGTCACAATTTGGAAACGTATTAGTGAATTTTCAGGAGCAATTAGATGGACAACATATACTTGCGCAATTTTGTTAGGTTTGTCAAAGTACAACCCTTAAACTCTTGCAACTCTTGCAAGGAATTATTATGACTCAATTTGTTGATGTCTTATAGAAGCTCTCTTTATTTCAAAAAGGATGTCAATTTCTAACTACAATGGCCAACCTGGTTGGACAAACGTCAAGCCAGAAAACTCTCTTTTCTGCATTCACTATGCATACACGATGGCATTGTATTTGGTGGAATGTCCGGAGATAGAAGTACTCTTTTACAGAAGTTGTATTTTGAAGTTGCTAGCATACCTTATCTACCAATCTAGTCCAAATTGGTTTGCATGTCGCTAGTCTTGGTTTTTCAGAATTACACAAAATATGATATAATGCAAAGTAAATTTGGGCATAACTAGTTTTTATTGTTACTCTTGGCTTTTAGAATCACACACTTCAGGTATCTAGCTAGTGATACTATCTTTTGATTTCTTTTGGCTGGACTTATGAAATAAAAAACCTATTAGACTAAAACACCGTTAGAGTTCATTTAAAATAAATGATTTTTTGATGACTGGTGACATTTTTATTTTTTTAAATAAATGGACATATATAAAAATAAAGAAAAAAATCCTGATCACAAGCCAATCAGGTAGCAAAGGCAAAACCTTGATTCACATTAACTGATGACATGAATGCCCTTGATTGTTGTCACTTATTGACTAAGGCTTGGAAGTATCTAGATGGACTTTTATTCATGAAGTGATGCAATAATATGGTCAGTGAGTATTGCATTTTTTGTTTCAGCTCCTAATTCTTTATGAATTACAAATTTAACTGTAGATATTATAAATTATCATACTCCCTAAACTGAAATTTGTGAGGGATTGGTTTTTGCTACAGTGTTACTGTATGGTTTTATAATACTACACCGTTGCGCTTTCATCTTGCTAAACATAGAATGAGAAAGATATCTTTGCTTAAAATCATTTTTAAGCTCACCGCTTGCTTTAAATATCATACTGCTCAATCTTCGGAAATGTGTAAGACAAATCCTTGAAAGTTGTTGAAGTCTGCTAAAATAGATGAGTGGGAGTATTTTTTCAATAACTCTAGAAATCGCTGAGTGTCTTGAAGATTTGAAAACAAATAGTTTTCCGAATATATTATAAATTGAAAGCCCCTAAATGTATATGTCATTCTATAAAGGTCTTATGCTTGAAAGTGGTGATGGAATCAAAATCTTCACAAGATATACTTTAAGTGCAACTTGGGTTAATGATTAAATCATTTTTAAAATAAATAGCAAAGAGATTAAATAAATGGATGAAAAGCCATGGCAACTATTTCAATGGCAAAAATTAATGATGCTTTTGGATCCATACTAGTTTTGGTTTTGACAAGTTGGTAAAAGTTGAAGAGATTGCAACTCCCTAACTCTGTCATGTTATTGACGGTTGTCATTAAAAATAATATTAAAACATGATGTAGGTCCCAAAGGGTGTGGTGTAAGGTTTAGAAGGAGTGATTGAATAAACTTTACCAACTTTTTACTTTTTAGTCCTTTTAAAAATATTTCAACAGAGTTGGCTCAAATCGGCTAAGTCATTGGGGAAAGCTAGGTTGGCTTACTTTAGCAAAGTTACCTACTCAACAGACTCGACGATCTATTGATAGTATAACTCGGTTAGGGTCAGCTAACACTTAACTTTTAGTTGATTTGGTTTTTATACAGCGGAAGACTTAACACCCTTGTAAATTTTAAACTTATTTTTAACACTTGTTCTTAGCAATGTTATTATCATATAGACAGAAAAATAAAACGTTGTAGGTAAATGACACAAGCAATTTTTTTATAGTGGTTAGAAGATGGGGTAATTCCTCTAATCCACTCTTCTACAATTCCCGGATGAATCCACTAAGTAACATATCAGGTTACAAAGTAGTTCTCGATCCGAGACAACCTTGATCACACAAATATCTTCTCCTCGCGACTCGGCCTTCTTCATAAGACAGTTGACTTGCTACTTTCAAACTCCCTTCAAACCCTTGGAATTGATCACACATCCTTCCAATGAGCTCGAAACTTCGGTTCAACCTTGAACCTTACTACAACTCCTTCAATCTTGGAGAGTAGACCTCTTAAGTTATTAAAACCTTTTTCTCTTCAATTGGTTGAAGTTATTTCCTTCACTAAGTGTGTTTTCGCCTTATTTCTTAGCAAGGTCGATCACACATTGACTATTAAATTAATGCACTAATTATTGGGATTGTAATAGCACTATTTTTATTTAGACGATCGAAATGTGATTGTTGTTTTATAAAACGAAGAAAATATTTTATCATAAAATCAAAGCAAAGAGTTACGATTGAAAAGATCAAGTAAATGGATAGATCCCAGGATTATGGTTTCGATTAATCTCCTCTTGTTATCGATTAATCAAGCCAAAGTTGTTATCTATCTTCCCTATAAGACGATCACAAAAGTAATTTATCCTCTCTCTCGAGACACAATAAATACGTCGATTGAATTATCTATGCTAGCATCTCTACTCAACATAAGATAAACAACTCTCAAAAGCATATAAGATCGCAATCCTCACAAATACTCACAGACTTCTCAATCATGCAAAGCATTCACGCAAGCACTCAAGATCTAGTATTGAGACTCATCTCTCGAATTATGAATTAACACATCAAGCATCTAAACCATTGACCATATGATCAAACAAGTAATAAAGCAAAGTACTCAAATAGGGTTCAAATAATAACTTCAATTAAAACAAGATATTTAGCTCGGACATGGGAAATGAATAATTCGTAGACAAATTGTTCATATGCATATCAAACTAGATGAAAATAAGAATACAATGGAGTATGAAAAAGTCGTGGATATCGATGATCTCTCAATCAATCTTCAATTCTCAAGCGTGGATGCGATCTCAACCTTTGTCTCGGTTCCTCTATGGAAGGATGCTCTTTTCTCTCGCTTTCTAGGGTAAAAGTATGTGTCCCTCTTCCTGGGTCCGCCTTTTCTTTATTTATAACAACCCCGGGCCAAACCTAAGTCAATACACAAAGTGAAACTCGCAAACCCGCACGCGATGAATGAACGGTAGTGCCTATGCGCACGACGGGCTACCCGTGCATCAAGTCGAACCTTCTACTTTTCTCGAATAGATGCACGGGCCGTGCTTATAAGCATGACCAGCCCGTGCGCCAATGCGAACATCAATTCCTCGCCTTGCTCATGCATGGGTTGTGCCTATCGCACACATGGCTGCCGTGCGTGGCCATTTCTTGCCCTGTTCTTCCGACTTGTTCTCGGTTCAGCTCCATACTTCGTGATAATCGCCCAATTCTTGATGGTCTTATACCGCAATGCTCGATTTGCCTCAAATGTGCTCCAAACATCATTATTTTCCTACAAAACGAGCAAAGTGTAATATCTTCTCCACAATATGAGAACACGACCCATTTTACCGAGTTAATGCATGTTTATCAACCCATTATAGCCAAAATCATGCCCAAAATACGTGCAAAACTCACACTAAACAAACCCCCAAACTTAAACCATTGATGAGTCTCGGTTAACGCTTTACAAACCAACAAAACACAAGTGGGAGGAATGAAAAGCATAATCAAGAACAACACAAAGAACTCATGTTTCTTATCCATAGGTATCAAGTAATGAATCAATCAAAGCTCAAAACTCTAATATAGAACACGTTTCAATATAACCACGGCAAATGCTTTGAATTACAACTCTCACCGATCAAGTGTATGCTCTCTCTCAAGTGTATAAGGGACGTGTTTACGCTTAAATCGTATCAATGATGAAGAACTACTATAAGCTTGCAAATCGTCTCAAATCTCGCCACTAAAGTGTATGCAATTCAAGAATCGAAAAGGACTTTGTCATTTGGTAGTAATGAAGGCTCTTTGGTTAGGGTAGGAAAATATGGATAAAGTGACTCAACCTCGAGCATATATTCCGTAAGAATATTTTTCATTCGAATCAATAAACCTCAATAAAAACATTATGCTTCTCAAACCACCCCTTTGTTTTCATCAATTTTTCTTATCCCTTTTTTTTTTTTTTGTTTGGTAAAACTCAACTTTTTCGCATCATATTACAACTCCAGTCTACAAGTTTATTCATAACAAACCCAATCATGGAGTCGTTTTTTTTCGACTCTTTCATGAGTATTCATCATTCTTTTCCTCCTTTTTTTCTTTTGTTCCCATAAACCAACTCTCACACAATCATCTATATTATTGATTTCATCCAGATTCAACCTTATTCAACTCACTTACTCAATGATATAAGCTCGAGTTTAGGGCAAAAGATATATCAAGTTAAAAATCAAGATGTGGCTCTCAAAAAAAAAAAAAAAATAAAATAAGAATAGGCTCAAATTGGTTAACTAGGGAATTCAATATCATTGGGTAGGCCAAAGGCTTGAACGGCTAAACAAAAATGGCCTTAAATCATTTTCACAAATCGCATACAACATGTGGCTTTGACAGAGATAACGAGCAAGTTCTTGAGTTCTAACAAAGATGAATGATACACTCAAAACAACAAACAAGTCCGCATATTTAATGAAAGTAGTAAAGGCTCAAAAGCTCACAAGCTTGCATATCCGTAAATCAAAGCATAAAATCCATGTTTTCAATATTCACATGCTCTATATTATCCCTTCCTCATCTTGATTACTTTGCACTCAACACCCAAATCAAAACAATACAAGTACTTTCAAAATATCCCTCAAATCGCATCGCACAACATCAAAACCCAGTTTACTCACTCCCTAAGACCTACTAAAGCGAAAACGTGCTAAAACTATAAATGTGCTTCTAATTCAATGCAACCTAAGTGCTCTACATGCAACTATATGAAATGCAAAAAAAATTCTCTCCACTCCCTTCATATCAAAATTAACTCTCTCTCTCTCCCAAACTTGAATGAATTATATCGCACACAAAGAAAGATAGAATTGCAATAATGAAAAAGTGTGGATTCACAACTTGGCTTATTGAGGTGGTGGTGGTGGATAGTGGCCTTGAGAAATATGCCACCGAGTTATTTGTCGTATCATATCGAGGAGCTCTCTTGCCGCCTATCGGCTGAATTGTTCTATTGATGCTTTGCTCCATTCTCAAAGCTCAAAATTCATCAGTGCGGTGAACTCGCTCGTCGAGGGCCAATAGTCGATCATTGAAGTCATGACCCCCACGATCCTCACCTCTGTGGAACTCTCTCTGCACGTCGTCCGCCTATGGTAGGGATTCTTTCCTCGCTCCCCTTTGCCTCCTAAGTACTCCATCTCATCTACCACCAAGTCTTCGTCAACTTGGAATCCAAATGACCCTTCACTTTTTCCGTGCGAGCATTTCTTGTATAGCTCTTTCATGGGCCTCGAGTTCATAAATAATTTGCTCTGTCATTTATGTTATCCACGATTGTGAGAGAAGTGTTGGGCAACGAGAATGGATGTCTCGGCTCTTTGTTGGAAGAGGTACACGCCCTCTTCTTCCGTGATGATCTTTATAGTCCGTAGCACCACCAAACCGATCCTCCATTCGCCTCAATTGGATCCAGGGCCCTAACATTAATGTTAAAGAATCAAAGCATCGAGTAATCATACCTCCAATCATGATGGTGCCCGACCTCGAGTAGCAACTTGCTCCAACCGCTCAAAAATAATAGTCCGCCATGTTAAATGGTGCGCTAGTAAGCATGCACCATATCAAGAAGAGCTCCTGCTTGGTCATGCCCCGTTGTTCTCTCTCACAAAGACGGAAGGCGAAGTGACCGGCCGAATATACCGAAACACCGATTCGTACCCATGGAGACTTGGCGATCCATGCCTCGTAGATCATTATACTTGTTTCCGGTGTCTCCACGAGTAGTCGCTGAAGGCCCGCTAATTATATCCCAATAGGGGTAGGTATACCCCATTAGTTGGCACCTCAAAAATGTTGTTTAATTGTGCAATGGACACTCACCTTCGCACATTTCCGAATCGGACCTCAAAAGGTTCATATGCACCTCTTTGCATTGACACCTCTAAGGTGCTCAAGAATTATAGTGTGAGGCTTATGTACGCCGCCATCTCCCGCGCATGAATGTCGTCCATATAACCCTATCGAATAATCGCCGACGTCGCCGTGTATCCCGGATTTGGTACACTCGTCATCAAAGATATCTAGTAGGGGTTATAGGACGAGTGACCAACCTATTCCGTCTTTTTATATCTCAAGCGTCTTAGTGCTCTACCCCGTAAGTCGGGACTATTCAAATTTGCTTCTTGTTGTGCCCTTCCCCTCTCGCTGCCTTCTTCTCACGACCATTTGCCCCTCGTTTCGATGTTGTACCTAGCAAAAGCATATGTGAGATTCCTGATAAACTTAGCAACAACAAAAATATGGTGAAATCGTGTCTATTTTTCATTATCCATAAAGAGTATAATGTCTCATCTCCACAAGTCTCAAGTTAAGAACTAGTCCCATTTTTGTTTTTTGCAAAATCAATACAATTGTGGAGAAATGAAATCGATAGTACTCTATATATCAATGTCCAATCAATAAGCAATCAATAACTCAAACAATTTTTCACCAATTCAATATGCCTACCAAGTGTTTGATATTATGCCCCAAAGAATAATCCATGTAAACCATAATATCACATATTGCTCCATATATCAATCCTCAATACATATTCTACAAGAAAATCGAAGAGAGAGTGTAGTTTTTACCGAAGTTCCCAAGAATTCGCAAGAAGGATGAACTTTAAGCCTTAGGTGCCTTTCTCCCAACAAAACTCCAACCAAATTCAATTTTTGTGCACAATTCGTGTATAATGTGGCGAAGGTGTCGGATTTCGAGTGAAAAATGAGTAGAAGTTCGATCTTTTTGGCAAAAGGGGAGGGGGCGAGAGAGATTTTGTAGTTAGGCTTCAAGGAAGATTTTGAATGAAGAAGGAAGCCCCAATTCGCGACCTAATACAAAGATTCAATGGGATAGACGCACGGGCCATGCGCGCTAACGCATGACCCGCCCCATGCATCAAGTCGAGTAAGCCAAAACTTTCGCATTTACGCACGGGCGTGCGTATGTGCATAGGTTGCCCGTGCGTTTAATGCGAATGACGTTTTTCTAGTTTTTTTAAATAAAGCAAATAAATCTTATCTTAATTAAAGGGAAAATATGGCGAAAAAAAGAACAAACTATTGGGTTACCTCCCAACAATCGGTAAATTTAACTTCAATAGCTTGACGCCGTATGTTTCGATCAAGAATCTCTCAAGGTGATGTATGCCATCTACTCCTTTTGATCTCTGTGGAAATAGTGCTTGATCCTCCGTCCACCGACCATAAATGTCTCACCATCCCGTGTCAACAATTCCACTACTCGGGGTGATAACACCTTCTTAATTATGAATGGCCCCGATCACCGAGAATTGAGTTTTTCGGGAAAAGTTTGAGACGTGAGTTATACAAGAGGACTTGTTCACCCGGTAAAAAACTCTCATTTCTTAATCATCCTCAGAGCCATCTCTCTCGTGCATTTTTTGTGGATCCGGAGTTCCCATAGGCCTCGTCTCGGAACTCTTCCATCCGATTTAAATGCGGAGGCTTTCTTCACCCGCTGTTTTGAAGTCAAAATTTAACTTTTTACCGCCTTTAACGCTTTATGTTCTAATTCCACGGGTAAGTGACACAATTTTCCAAATACCAGCTTGATATAGAGATGTGCCCAAATGCGTCTTAAAGTCATACCGCTATGCCCATAAAGCATCATCTAACTTCATAGACCAATTTTTGCAATTTATGCTCACCGTCTTTTCTAAGATTTGTTTGAACTCGGATTGGCTATTTTAGTTTGCCTATTTGCTTGCGGATGGTATGCCAATGTAACTTTATGCCTAACCCCATAATTTGTAAGTAGATTGCTCATCAATTTATTCACTAAATTTGACCCCCGTCACTAAACAAAGCTCTCGGGTTTCCAAATTGAGTGAATATATTTTTCTTCAAGAACCGCATTACTACTTGTGCATCGTTCGTATGTGAAGGAATCGCTTCTATCCATCGATACATATTCCATCAAGCGAGTAGAATGTATTGATAGTCGAAGATGATAGAAAGAGACCCATGAAATCAATCCCCTAGACATCAAATAGCTCCATTTCCATCACATTTGTCATAGGCATCTCATGTCGTCGAGATGTTCCTCATCTCATTGAATCTATCACACTTTGGCACATACAAATAAAAATCATTATGTAAAGTAGGCCAAGATAACCCACTCTATAGTACCTTCGCAAAGCGGTGCGTGTCAAACCAAAGTGTCCCCCAAAAGGTGAGGAATAACACCGCTATAGAACTCCCTCCCACTCTTCTTAAGGCACACATCATCTCGATGATCATGTATGCGAACCTCTTAAAGAGCAATGGATCATCCCACATATAAAACTTTACATCATGGAGAAACTTCTTTTTCTCGATAAGAGGATAAATTTGGAGGCAAAACTCTCGCTAACAAGTAATTTATGAAATTCGCGTACCATGGGAATGTTGCATGTGCTAATAAAAGTTGTTTATCCGGAAATTCTTCATTGATCGATTATATACCCTCTTTCTCATCTTTTTGTATTCAAGCCTGGATAAGTGGTCTGCCACCACATTTTCGCATCTCTTTCGATCTCTAATTTCCACATTAAATTCTTGCAATAAGAGAATCCATCAATCGATCTCGGCTTTGCATCTTTCTTGTCAAAGAGATATTTTATAGTTGCACGGTCTGTGTGACTATCGTCTTTATTCCAATCAAGTAAGATCGAAACTTGTCAAATGCGAATACAATTGCCAAAGATCTCTTTCTGGAGGTAGTGTAATTCTCATTGTGAATTGTCCAATGTTTTGCTCGCGTAGTATATGGCTCAATAATTTATCCCTTTTCTCGCCAAGAACTCGCCCACCGCAAAATCACCGGCATCACACATCAACTCGGAGGGTCGACTCAATCCGGGACTACGAATTGTGCGAAATACCAACGCCTTCTTCAAAATCTCGAATGCCCGTAAACAATCATCGGAAAAATTGAAATCAATATCTTTTTCTAATAATTGGCTCAAAAGTTTAGTGATTTTATAAAAGTCACGAATGAACCTTCTGTAGAATTCGGCGTCCCCTAAGAAACTTCGATTGCTTTTTCATTTGTCGAGGGTGGGAGTTTCTCAAATGTCACAATCTTTGCTATGTCCACTTCTAAACCTATAGAAGAAACTCGGTGGCCAAGTAGAATGCCATCTCGCACCATAAAATGGCACTTCTTCCAATTCATAACAAGATTAGTTTCTTCGCATCTCTCAGAACACTAAAGAAAGATTGTGAAGGCAATGATCAAAAGAATCTCCAAAGATAGAAAAATCATCCATAAACACCTCCATAATTTTCTCGATAAGATCATGAAAATAGCCATCATGCAAATACCGAAAGTCGCGTGCATTACATAATTCAATGGCATTCTCGCGAATGCAAACGCACCATAGGGACATGTAAATGTCATTTTCTCTTGGTCTTCCTGGTTCAATCATGATCCGATTGTACCCGGAAAAACCATCTAGAAAACAAGAATAATCAAATCCCACCAAACGATCTAACATCATATCAATAAAAGGAAGGGGAAAATGATCTTTACGAGTAGCGTCATTTAACTTCCTATAATCAATACGAGATATGCCACCATGTAACTATCCTAAGAGCAATTAACTCATCATTTTCATTTTTTACTACTTGTCATCCTTCACTTCTTTGGTACCACTTGTACCGACTCACCCAAGAAATATCATATATAGCATACACAATCCTGGCATCTAACCACTTTAAAACCTCTAACCCGACCACTTCTTACATAAAAGGGTTTAATCGTCTTTGATTTTGCACCGAGGGTTTATAAACATCTTCCATATGAGTATTATACATGACAATCGATGGACTTATGCCTTTTAAATCGATATAGACCAACCTAGTGCATACTTATATTTTCTCAACACCCTAAGCGTTTATCAAGTCGAATCAAAGTTAAAGGGAGGATACGATTATCGGATTCATGTCGCTTGCACCAAGAAATATGTATTTGAGGTGCTCATGTAATGGTTTGAGTTACGAGGTCAAAATCAACTGTTCGGGGTCATGCACAGGGCTGCCCGCGTGTGCACACAGGTCATGCATGTCTCATCCTTTCCTTGCCCTCTTCGGCACCATGCACGGAATGCTCGTGCAAAGATGCAAGGGTTGTACATGGTTGCGAACCTGTTTTCCCTAGTTCTTTCTTCATGTTTTCACCTCTTGCACTTTTCGGTAGTTCCCGAATATTATCTAGAGCACAAACATAGTTATACAAGTCTTGGTTGTCGAAATCAAGCGTTACACTTGACGCCGAACATGAATGGGTTAAACCAAACTCTAAATAATCATGAGACAATGTATGATCTACGTAATTGCCAATGCATGAATCAACTACGCCTAAGAAATTCCATTCTCAACACTATCATTAAATTTCATAGCCTTATAGATAGAAAATAAAACATGCTCATCATTAACCCGTAATGTGAGTTCTTCCTTTTGCACATCTATCAAGGCTTTTAAAGTCGTGGCTAGGAATGGACGCCCAAGTATCGTGAGGGACGTCATAGTCTTCCTTCATGTCCAAAGACTAAGAAATCCATGGGGAATATGAATTTGTCAACTTTCACGAGCACATCCTCTATGATTCCCTTAGGATATGTGAGTGAACGATCTCAAAGTTGCAAAGTGACCGTGGATAGCTTCGCCTCTCTAATCCAAGCTTCCGAAAATGGACAAAGGCATTAAGTTAATACTTGCTTCTAGATCACATAATGATTTATTGAAGAAAACATCCCCTATTGCACAAGGGAAATTGAAACTCCCTGGATCTTTAAGTTTTTGAGGTAGTGTTCATTGAATGATGATACTACACTCCTCTGTCGATTTATGTCTCGAATCCTATCATATTTCGCTTTTTTTAGACATTACATCATTCGAAATTTCGCATAATTAGGCATTTGCTCCAATGCGTCTGCAAAAAAGGTTTGTTAATATACAATTTCTTAAAAATGTCCGAGAAATTTAGCAAATTGGGCATCTAACTTTTTCTTTTTAAAGTGTTAAGGAAAAGGGAGGGGTAGTAAGTTTCAAAATCGAGTTAGAAGAAGATTTGAACTTCTCAAATTTCCTTTTTGTTCATCATTGTGTCCTCGTTTCCATCCTCGACCTCAACGTCCACCGCTTTGCTATAGTATCTTTGTCTTTAAGGGTCAAAATCAATCGGCCCAAAGACCACACACGGGCAGCTCGTGCGTCGATGCACGGGCCATGCGTGGCTGTGATTTTTCATAATTTTTGGAATTTTCGGCCCTTCGTACTCCGTCACTCCCCTCGGACGAATGGCTTTACGATGCTCCTTCGGATTGACTTGTGTTACTCGTAAATTGGCCTTTCGATGTTGTCCACCAATGATCATAGCTAATCGGTCAATCTAGGTTTCAAGATTTTTCATTTGTGATCCCATGGTGTTAGCCAATTGTGTGACATGTGTCTCAATGTTTTCCAGGCTTAGCCTCATCCTTACTAAATCGGTTCGTTTCATTCATAAACGAACTTGTCCGACTCATAAATGAAGTAAAAACGTCTTCTATTGATGGCTTAGCCTCCGTATTAATGACTCCATTCGTCATCACATCAAACCTGGTGGTGGTTGCATCACATTTTTCGTATTCACATAAGAGAAGTTTTCGTGATTCCTCAAACTCGGATGATAATGAGTGGGAGTTGAATTATTCCGGAAATTGTTAACATTCGGGTTATTGACATAATTAGCTTCCTCCATAGGATCTTGGGAACTCCCCATTATGTGCACTGTGTTTACTTTAGCCCTTTAGTTAGAACACTTATCCGATTAGTCAATGTTGTCATCTGAGCCGTTAATGCTTTGATTGGGTCCGAGTCGAAACTTCGGCTACCCTTTTTACATTTGTCCTCTCGGAGGCCACCGATAGCTATTCATTGCCATCTCTTCAAGAAAATTGAATGCATCTTGTGGGATTTTTTCTAGTAAAGATCCTCCCGCTACGGCATCCACAAATGATCTTGTTTGTCCCAACAACCCGTTGTAGAAGAAACAAAATTGATGATCGTCTGGAAACCCATGTTTTGGATCATATAAGTGCAAGTGTACATGTAGTTTATACAATAATGGCAAGCAAGGTCGTATTCCTTAGGGATTATTTTGTCAAATACTAGGCTATAATAACATCGCATTCCAATTTTATTGAAGCGACCGAATATCAAGTTATAATAAAATTAGAAAATAAAATAAAAATAAATAAATTTGTGAACCCCACAAGTAATTTCAACAACTACAGGAGCAACCTTGGGCACATAATCTCAACATGTTTCTTCAATATTAAATTCAACTAAAGTTTCCATAATCAATTCATGCAATTCTATGAGTTTAAAATAGTTTATTCCTTCCCGGTTGCGCATAAACAGAGATTAATAATAATTAAGGTCTCCCGAAATATCACAACTATTATTAACTCCCAAAAGATCTTTGAATTGAAATACTCCCCACAAACCGGAGTAGTCTCCCGATACATTACCCTGTTTATGTCCGAATTCGATTTTTATCTCGTTAGAACTAACCTCCCGGATTATGGACTAACAAGTATGACATGAAAATTATTGGCCAAATAATCAACAATTATAAATAAGCACTCGAATTCATAAAATAGAACACATGAATCAATTAAGAAAGCAATTAATCAAGATTTTACATGAATCCACAATTTCGTTTATGCCCCTAAGATCCGAATAATTAACCAAACATTTATAACAAATTCATAGACAAATTCAAATCAACATTATGACGTCGTTTAAGCATAGACAAAAGATCTAGTCATAGAAAGAAAACACTTTTGTGTCAAGATGGATTCCCCTCCTAAGCCTTCAAGCTCTTGTACTCCCATAGATACGAAAGGCCTTGTGGTGTTCTTTTTGCAACCTAGCCCTCCTCTCTCTCGAAGACTTTGAATCATGTGTTCTGCATAATTTGATATGTTGTATGTTGTATGTTGTATGTTGTATGAAGTGATTTGATGATGTATGATGATGAAATTTCATTTAGGTCTTGGTCCCCTTTATATAGGTGCTTGGAGAGGTCACTTGTAGAGTTGGAATGGGAAAAGAACTCCGAAAAATACGTGGCGGAGTCCCACACGGCCTGGCCGTGTAGCCTCACACGCTCGTGTAGGTTTTTAGGCCAACTCCACATGCCTATGTGGGTATTATATGGTTCGGCCGTGCGGCTTGGTTTCGTCTCCTATTTTCGTCCCTTTTTCACATGGTTGTGTCACTTTCACACGGGTATTTTCACATGGCCGTGTGACGTATTTTTGTCCGTGTTGTTTGTCCGAATTGTCTACTTTGGGGTATTCATGAAAGTTGTAGCCCTATCTCTTAGCTTTTCATATCCACTTGAATTACCTCAATATCAATTTTGTAGAGAAAGTTATGGCGAGAATACTAAACCCCGCCAGTGTTGGAAATTGTTACCGCATTTGTACATTTTTGAAGGAAATTTCGTTTTGTTTGATCGTCCATGCTTCTCTCCTTCACATATTTGCTCTTACCTTAGCTCTTGACATATAATTTGGAACGTGATATCGTTTTATATCCAATTTAGGTTAATTTCTGTAAGAAGTTACAAGAATACGTAATATCACTCCCAACAAAAAAATCAAGTAAAAACATACTAAATATGTGTGCAAATGCATCAAATATATATTATTTTAAGCCCCAAAATGCACATATATTTTACACACATCGGAGAATCCCCAAAACTTAAAGCATTGCTCGTCCTCGAGCAAATTAAAAAAATAATATCGGGGGTAAAAAACACACAAGAACATTATGAACATTAAATAGCATTTGACTTCATACTTAGAAAACCATGTAATTTATGATCAAGATGTCATCATTCATAAACACGACATAGTCAATACTCTCTTGGTCACTCGACATTGTGACTCATAAGTAAGTAGTGTATCACTCAACCCTCGAGTGTATGGATAGTGTTTACGCTCAAATTTAATTCATTGAAAGTAGAACTACCATAAGCTTGCAAATCGTCTAACATCTTGAACACTTTTGAGTGCACAATCTAAGAATCAAAAAGGACTTTTCGTTTGTTGTAATGTAGGCTCTTTTGTAAGGGTAGGAAAAATTTGGATTAAGTGACTTGACTTGAGCAGATAGAATTTAAGCGCACAAACTTGAAATTCACCAACCCAATTTCAAAGATACTACTTATTATTATTATTTTTCTCATGGTATTTTCTTTTTAACTCGACTCCACCCTTATTTATCTTTATTTTTTAATTTTTAGGCCTTTTGCCGCTTTTCTTTTTCTTTAGCCTCAAGCTCTCATTTTTTCACAATTTTCAGAATTTTTCTTTTGCTTTGCTCAATTTTCTCTTCTTATTTAGAGATATTTCTTTCTTTTTCGAGCTCCATGTATTATCCATTTACATAGATACTGCTCATCCCTCTTTTTTTTTTTTTTTTTGCCAACTTCCTTTCTTTTATTTTCATAAATTTTCACCACATCTCCCCCAAACTTATTCATTTTCTATAAGCTCAATAAATTTCAGGGACAAATCATGTTTGCAATTTTAAAGATTAATGTGGCTAAGAATAAATTTTTGGCTCAAAATTGGCTAACTAGGGAATCTTGAGTTCATAGGTAGGCTTTTTAGGCTAAGTATGCTAAAACAAAGATAACCTTAAATCATTTTCAAAAATTGCACACACACATGGCTTCAATGAAGATACTAAAGCAAGTTCTAGAGTTCTATCAATCATGAATGACACACTCAAGAAAAATAAGTTGCATAATATAAAGCGATTATAGGCACAAAAGCTCACGGGCTTATTTTTCGCAACATTCTCAAATACTCAATTTTCTCAACTAATGCTAAGCAAATATATGACATCTTCCCAACAATTCATCACATTATTCTCAAAAGTATGTTATCTCATTCTATAAGATGCTTATAGTAAAATCATACGTAAATCGGACATTTTCAAAAATCTTGAAAAGGTCACACACAAAAGCAATTAAACGTGCTAAAGCGGTAAACGTGCTAAAAATAAAAAACATAAAAATCAAAAATAATAAAAAAATTGAAAAATTTTAATGCAAATTTTTATATGTTCTACATGTAATCCTAAATGCAATTCAAAATGCTAAGAGTACTAAATTACGCATTCTTCACAACCCCCCAAACTTAATATATGCTTCATCCCGAACATATGAGGAATTATCAAAAGAAAGGGAATGCATAAAGAGTACTTACCTGAATGTTCCGATGAAGCCGGGAAGCTTGTCCGTCAAATTTGAAATTGAGAAGGAAATCGCACGGTTGTGTCGTGTGCGTCTTTTTTTTTCATTTTTTTTTTTTTTTCATTTTTTTCTTTTTTTTTTTTACCCCGAGTTTGTCGCGACGTCTCTTAGGTTGCCTCCCACAAAGTGCTAAGTTTTACGTCTTCAGCCAAACTTGATTTTAAACATCACCACATTTGAACCGTGTCGGTTGAAATCCTTGAGACCTTATATTTTGTACCATCCATCGTGATTTAATGGCGTTGCAATCGTTTTTTAGGATTAAGTTCAAGATCGCTTGGGAATTTGCCCTTTTGATATTGGCCTCCCAACGCGCTTGCGATTTGGGCTACTTGTATCTCCAAAGATTCCAGTCTCGCATTCAACAAAAACGATGTTAGAAAGGAAGAAGAGAAAAAATAAAATCAAAAATCAAAAAAATTATTTACAAAAAAAGAGATGTTTCAATTAAGATTGAACTACTTATTACTATATCTAGGTAGAATCTTTCAATCCCCGACAACAAATAAGCAGAGAACTTATTCACCAAAGATATTTTGGATCTATAACGTAAGTGTACGATAGTTTATAGAATAATGGCAAGCAAGATCGTATTCCTCGAGGATTGATATGTGAAATACTTAAGCTATAATAACATCTCATTCCAATTTTATTGAAGCGACCGAATATCAAGTTATAATAAAAAACGAAAATAAAATAAAAATAAATAAAATTGTGAACCCCACAAGTAATTTCAACAACTACAGGAGCAACCTGGGTACATAATCTCAACATGTTTCTTCAATATTAAATCCAACTAGCAATTCTATGAGTTCAATTCCTAAAATAGTTTATTTTCCCTCCCGGGTGGCGCATATACTGATGATTAATAATAATTGAGGTCTCCCGATCCATCACAACTATTATTAATTCCCAAAAGATCTTTGAATTGATATACTCCCCACAAACAGAGTAGTCTCCCAATATATTAACATGTTTATGTCGAATTCAATTTTCGTCTCGTTAGAACTCACCTCCTGGATTATGGACGAACAAGTATGACATGCGAATTATTGGCCAAATAATTGACAATTATAATTAAGCACCGAATTCATAAAATAGAACACATGAAACAATTAAGAAAGTAATTAATCAAGATTTAGCAAGAATCCACGTTTCGATTATGCCCCTAAGATCCGAAAGATTAGCCAAACTTTGATAACAAATTCATAGACAAATTTGAAATCAACATTATGACATCCTTTAAGCACATACAAGAGATCTAGACATAGAAAGAAAACCCTTCATGTCAAGATGGATTCCCCTCCGAGCTTTCGAAGCTCTTGTGCTCCCGTAGATGCCATAGGGTGTACTTCGCGGCCTAGCCTTCCTCTCTTAAAAGACTTGAATCTTGTGTCCTGCGTAATTTGATGTGTTGTATGCTATATGAAGTGATTTGGATGATGTATGATGATGAAAATTCATTCAAGCCTTGGTCCCGTTTATATAGGTTCTTGGAGAGGTCACTTGTAGAGTTGGAACGGAAAAGACTTTGAAAAACGCGTGGCGAGTCCCACATGGCTGGCCGCGTGGCCTCACACGCCCATGTGAGTTTTTCAGACAACTCCATACGGCCGTGTGGGTACCAAATGGTTCGGCCGTGCGGCATGGTTCTCGTCCCCTATTTTCGTCCCTTTTTCACACGGTTGTGTCACGTTTACATAGATATTTTCACACGGTCGTGTGGCACCGCACGGCCCTACCGTGTGACGTGTTTTTTGTCTCCGTGTTTTTATCCGAATTTGCTCCTGGTGCTTTCATGAAAGTTGTAGCCCTTTCTTTTAGCTTTCCAAAGCCACTTGAATTACCTCAATATAGATTTTGTAGAGAACGTTATGGCCAAAATACTAAATTCTACCATTGTAGGAAACTATTAGCGCATTTGGACGTCTTTGAAGGAAATTACGTTTTGTTTGATCGTCCATGCTTCTCTCCTTCACATATTTGCTCGTACCTTAGCTCTTCACCCGTACTTTGGGACGTGGTATCATTTTGTTTTCACCAAATTTTCCCGAATGTCTTTGAACAAGACCTACAAGGAGGATGGGTCGTTTGGTTGTTCCTTGGGTTATGGCCTTGTGATTGGCCATATGATGGAGGTGAAGGGTATTGCTCTCCGTTGTGGCAAGCCCTTTCATTCCAATAAGCGAATGTTCAAGGAGAATCTTTTCGGGGCCCGGAAAGAAGGCTCATGCTTGAAAGACTATACCATGAAAGGGAATCACCGATCCCGAAGACACGATTGAGACCCCTCCAGCCAAGAAGAAAGTTGTGGTATCCAAGCATGCCCCGCCCCCTGCAGCCAAGATAAAGAAAGCACCTCCTCCTGTAGCCAAGTCAAAAGATCATGCCCATGCAGCCGAGACTCCTGCCCAAAGAATCGAGATAGAGGAGGAACCCCAAAATCCTCCCCAATCGTGAAGAAAAAAAGTGCCTTTGCCAAAGCAAGGAAGGCAAGCGTGCGAAGGCTATCACATTTAAGGAACTTGAAAATGTTGAACCGGAGGTTCTCCCGATTCCATCCAAGATAACACGGTTGTACAAGCGATCCGAGCTTGAGAAGACAACTAAATCCGGTACCAATCGGAGAAGTAAAGTGAGATCGATGATGCTCGGGAGGAGCGATCTCCTGAAGTTGTTGACGCCGAGAAGATTCTTGATGATGATCGCGGACACTCGTTGAAGACTCAAACATGCGCGCAAACAATCGAGCAAATGGAAACAAATTGAGATCACGGAACATGTGCAAGAAAAGGTTGTCTCACCTCCTCGGACGAATGACGCTGCCGAGTCGAGGAGGAGCAAGGTCCGTTAGCCCCCATTCAGAGACCAGAGATGAAGGCGATGATGATGATGATCTAATCATGTATTGTCCCGTCTATCCCGACATTCGAGAAGATTAAGAGAATGGAGGGCTTGGAAGTGGATTACTCCGTCGCTTAACTCGCCCGAAATTCATAGAGGGGAGGAAGAACTTAGGTTCCTTGGACATGGATCTCCCAAGATGCCCTCGATGAAAAGAGTCAGTATGGAAACCCTCCAACTTATTAAGGAGGAAGGAAAGGAGAAAGCGACGGAGCAAGCAAGAGCCTTGGAGAAATCCAAGATGTGTGTATTTACTGAGGGACTTATGAGCATACAGGATGAGCAACTTCATGAATACACCGAAAGTGATGACGATATGGATCCAGTTGCTGCAGAAAGAAGTCGAAATACAAAGAGGCTTTGCGAGGAATCTAGAGCCATGCACGAGAAAAGTCTTTTAGAAGGTCCAGAGAGTCCTCGCAAACTCTTCCTCGGGCCGATCCTTTGGGAGTGGCGCAAAGAAATTGCAACGGACATAGCCGCAACCACTTCCCCGAGCGTTAGAGGATGGATTCAAGGGAATTGGAAATGAAGCTAGGAATTCGGGCACCCAAGCCAAGCCAAGCCACGATGAAGGTGTTAACACACTGTCTCTCGCGGCTCAACACTCAAAGGAACAGAAGCCGCATCTCGGGAGCGGGGCCCACTATCATTCACTCAATCCGGTGAGCCACCGGTGGGGAAACTCTCTCCACCACAAAGCGAGTTGGAGGTTCTTTGGGAGACCAAACAATGCGCTTAGGAGGCAAAGTTGAGAAAGAACATACGGAGAGCAGAGTGATATTAACGACGCTCGGACAATTAAGTTTGTCTCAAATGAAATGTCGATTGCATTGAAGGCCGGCACGACGCTTTATCACAAATTGAGGCAAAGGATGGTGAAGCCCTGGAGTTAACACTCTAGGCTCAAAGTGCAATCCAAGGAGTTGAGACTCCAATGGATGCCAATGTCCAAGACCCTAAGACAGGTTGAGTCTGCAGCGAATAGATAGTATAAGACCCTAAGACATGTTGAGACTGTCGAAGGGAATGTACAAGGCCTGCAGCTTGAGACTGGGGCTGGGGGACATTGAAGGCCTTAGGGAGGTTGAGACTTCCCTGGTAAGAATGAAGGTGATAAGATCATTCCTCTAATTGAAGGTGTTACCACGGAAGAGGTGATTGGTGCCCTTTATAACTCTCAAGATAACATTGACACATCATTTTTAGGGTCGAGGGATGAAGCTAAGTCCACCTGAATGAAGATCAAATAGTGGACCCAATCAAGATGTTCGCAATCTCGAGCCAAGTCGGTGAAAAGACGCCTCGAATGAGGTTCAACTTTGATGATGAGCCATCTCCAAAGGTCTCATCATGCTCCAATGATGTTGATGATACAAAACTGAGGACATGGTTATTCATTTAGAAGAAAATACTAAGACCGAAGAAGTCATTAAGACAGTGAGGCTCGATCAAAGCAAACATCTCAAAATGCTCCAATTGCAAAAAAGTCACTGCGCAGCTCCCACAACCGCAACAATAACGACTCCTACACTCCGTCATAGGCTCTCACGGTTGTGCCATCCGCATCAAAGTTGTCGCAATCGAGGCACGAAGAGCTGAATCATCGCAGCACCACAAAATCAAGAAATCCCACTTGTGTCTAATGATGTGTTTACGGATATATTCCCATTCTCAAAGAATATGCCTGACATGGAGAAAGAATCTCTCATGGATTTAAATAAATATATAGTGTATGAAGAGCAAGTCATTCCCACGTACACGATTGTATCAATGAGACTTTAACTTTGACGCAGAGTGGCCGACAATCGAATCCAACTTGACAAATGAGTTCCGTGAAGTCTTCAAGAAGATCTGCGAAGAGATTGAGAAGATGGAACGTCATCGTGCCTCTCTGGACTTACATTTGGACAATCGGGATGCCACACTCACACCAATTTGAGAGGAATTGTAGTGCGCATAAGGGAGTGGGCTCAACAAATAGATCGCCATGAGAGCGAGAGCAGTCCGATACTTCAAGGCACTTTTTGCAAAGATGCTCGTATGGAGCGCGGATAATTCTATGTACCAACAGAGAATGAAGGAGTATATTGTGAGGATTGAACAGTCCACAAGTCGGATATGGAGTCGCTTCTGATTTTCATAAGAATGAGATTGCCAAACTCGAGAATAACATGAATGAGAATTTCGGTCTTCTCATGGCTTTGAAATGAAGATAGTGACAAAATGTAGTCTAAGGCCACACGCTCGAGAATTTCATAAGGCATATGATGCAAATAGACTCCAAGCACAACTCGGCGAATAGCCGATCAACTTTATTCTCGGTGGAATGTTCCTCGGATACCTCTTTCCTTTGGTGATGATGCCAAAAAGGGGGAAAGGAGTCTCTTAAGGAATTGAAGAAAGAAGCAATGAAAGGAGGTGACAAAGCTAAGGGGAAGGAAGTTCCAAAATCTTCCTTTGAAAATGATGTCTGCCTTGAAACTCCACACCGGGGTGAAGTCACCGCTCCATTATCCTCCATTATCGACAAGCTACCGTGACACTCCCTATCGAGAAAGCCGCAGCTGGCCATGGCGCGATAAAAGAAAGTCCATTGAAGATGCATTTGAGGAGGTAGGTCAGAAAAAGAAGATGCTCGTGTTCAAGAAATAATGAAGCAATATGGTGGTCCACCAACCGGAAGGACTACCCCGCGATTCAACCCTCAAGAGAAATTGTTATGCCGATGATGGATATGAGCCCGGATCCATGGAGGAGTTCAAGACTCTAGAATCGGAAGGCTATTTTAAAGGAATGACTCTGTCTCTCAAGCTTGGGATTTGTATTGGGATAAGGGATCGGGATTATGTCAATCACCGACAAGCGGCCAGACTTCCAAAGATCACTCGGCCGAAAGCGAAGACTCAATACAATACACTCCTAGAGGAAGGGGAGCCGAGTCGGGAAGGGAGACATAGTGGTGGTGGAAGAGGCTCTCAACCTCGACCAAAGCCAAAAGACATTGCATACGTAGATCCGAAAAAGAAAGGCATTATCTATTGGGTTGGATACGGTCATCTTGCCAACATAGAGGTTGCAAGAAAGAATCTTTGAGGCACTTAAAAGACAACATAAGCCGAGAATAAAAGAATCGCTCGCGAGTGGGAAGAGAGAAAGCGGAGGGATGACCTGCTGACCAAAGTAGCGGCGTAAAAAAAGAAAAGGGAAGAAAAAGAGAAAAAGAGAAAAAGAGAAAGAGAGTTGATGATGAAGATCGCATAAGAGTCAAGAAGAAGAGAGTAAGGAAGAAAGAAAAGGCGTTGAAGTATGTTGCGAACCCCTTCATGTATTTGTGTGTAAATACATTTCAATGTAAGTCTTCCGTAATAAGATCCGTAAATTTTCTTGTACACTTGGCTTAGATACACTCAGACGATGTATTTGTATAGAGCTTTTTATAGGAAAATCTCGATACCTTATGTAAACTTTGTAAAGGACAAGAATGATATGATCAATATTTACACAAGAATGATATGATCAATAAAATGATACATTCAAGCATGCATTCTTTGTTACTACACTTTTTGTATATCTTTTTGTTGTTTACTTATTTAATGTTTTAAGTTTTGGCATCATCAAAAAGGGGAAATTGTTAGGAAATTTATTTGATAGATTTTGATGATACCATGTAAAAATTAAACTAGGAAGTTGGCACCCCATTTTCCTTGTAATTTGTATTGTAATAGATAGATATTTGAAAAAAGAGTCAAGTCGTTATATCAAAGATTACAAGAAGTCAATCATGGACTGCGTGTGAAGACTACGATGTGTGTCACCGAGTAAGGCCATGAAGAAAGACAAAGACTCGACTAGAGGAGAGTCACCGAGGAACACTTGTGAGAAGTGTCGATCAAAGTCAACTCAAGAAGCCAAGTCTACAAGTTGAAGTGACAGTTGATTTAATCCAATGATTGGAGCAGACTCAAGTCACCTGGGGTAAAGCGTGATCAAGTCAAGAAAACTAACTTAGGTCCATTGATTAAAGTCAAGAATGTTACTTCATTTAGTAATATGACAAGCGGCCAGTCTAAAGTGTTTGGCCCCGAATTGTACAAAGGAATAAGCCAATGGGAAAAAGCGCACCTTGTGTCGCACCGCAAACGCTGAAATGTCATTAAAGCGAGGAAAGGTCAACATCACCAAGGCCGGGACCAAGAAAAGACAAGCCAACGAACACAAAGTGACATTTGAAATTAGTTTATCTCTTCAACGGGCAAAATTTCAAATGGGCACTATAAAAAGCTAAGGAAGCTATTGAGAAAAGGTTACTCCGAACCACGAACAAGCAAGCAATATTCAAGCATTTAACCCGCAATATTCTCATAACAATTCAAGCAATTCCTCAAGCATTAAATTCAAGAAACTCGATCCAACACAAGTGAAGAAGAGATAATTTTAACTGTTGAAGAGGAAACATTTGAAGAAGCAAAGGGTCTACTTTCCAAGTCATGATTGTAGAAGGGTTCAAGGTAGAACCATTATCAAGTTTATTGGAGGGCTTCGTGATCAAATCCAAGAACTTGAGAAGTGAGTCAAGAGTAGCAATGCATTGCCCTGTGAAGAAGCCGAGTTGCAAGAAAAGCCGGTTGTGTGATCAAGGTTGTGTCCAGATCGATAATCGCTTGTAAACGATCCTTTACATAGTGGATTCCTCTAGGAGTTGGAGAAGAGATGATTAGAATAATTACCCCATCTTCGAACCTCTATAGAATATTTGTGTCATTTACTTTCAAATTAACTTACTTTCCTGCATATTTACCTTATATCTCGTTGTTAGTATTATATTTGCTATCCAACGATAAATAACTAAATGCTAAAATCAAGTGTTAAAAACAAGCTTAAAACAAAACAAGGGTGTTAAGTCTTCTCATTGTTAAAAACCAAACCAAATAATTTAAGTATTTAGCTTAAGCGTGAGTTATACTATCAACACTATATCGAAATCATTGAGTGGGTAACTTAGCTGAAAAGCCAACTTAGTCGTCCACCAAGGACACATCTGTTTTAGTCAACTCTTTTGAATAATTTTAAATGACTAAATTCAAAATTTGGTAAGGTTTATTTAACCCTCCCCTTCTAAACCTTACTTCACACCCCTTGGGACCTACAACAAGTGAAGGTTGCAACGGATACAAGTCATTTTGCTTCTTGAAGACCTTTTTGTTCGCAACGGGATTCCATGTCGCGGTGCAAGAATTTGATGGAACTTGTTACGTGGCGCAAGAACGCAGCTTTTGCTTGGGTAGTAGAGTTTCGCGTCGTGGCTCGTAATTTTAGCCACTTTACGTGTCACGGCCCAAAATGGCGAAAATTGCATATTTCTATCTCCTTCTTAGATTAGGTTTCGTGTTTGGAAGTCTATCATATTTAGGACCTCTTTTCTTTCTAGCTTGTTTATGGTTTGTTTGAGTCACCTATACAAGGGTAAACACTTGTTCTTGTTTATTAGTTAATTAATTGAATTCATATTTTACTCTCAAACTTGAATGTTTTTCCAAGTGCTTCAAGATTCAAGCTTTTGTTGCAATTATCGGCTTATCAAGCAATAATCCATAATTTCTTCCTCGTGTCTTCGCATACCAAGGTTCTTGCTTTGCTAAGCAACGGGTCGATGTTTCTACCATCTTTAACCGAACTAGAGAAGATCTTGGGTTAACAACATATTATTATTTGGGTCGTATGCACGTTGTTGCTATGGTTCACATCACATCCCCCGGGAGAGCCACCGAGAGGTGTGTGTATTTCTCATATCTAGCCTTCCTCCCATCAACTCAGCTTAGGAAGGTTAGGTTTCTTCGGGAGCTTTTTCATCCCTATCATCCTTCCTTCCTTTTCTCTTATCCTCTTCCTCATGCTTCATTTTTCTAGCCTCTTCCGTTAATGTATTTCTCGGCTCTCGCCAAGAGCTCATCGAATACCGCATCGGTTCTATCACTAGGGATTCAAAGAAATCCCCATCCTTCAAGCCATGGGCAAGGGCATTACCATTTTAGATCATTTTGGAGTATTTGGACAACCTTTAGAAACATTGTTTTGGTATAGAAACAAAATCATCAAAATCATGATAAAACCATTTATCAAACAATCTCCCCCTTTTTGATGATTACAAACCAAAACAATTCAACAAGACCGATTTTGAAAACAAAACAATTTTGAGAGGCGATTTTGAAAACAAAACAAGTTTTCCGGTCAAAAATAAATATCCGTTGAGAGCGACAACCAATATATCTTGAGTTACCGATGGAACCTCAAGCTTCGTCTCTCCGTAATTCATCAATATAACTCATCGGCTCACTATCCTTATGCTTAATACAAATCAACAGAGTCTTCGTACCTCCTACATCTAGTGAATTGGTGCGAACATCGAGCTGAACTCATCAAATCTTTTGGTCGAATTTGGAAATAACTAACTAAACCATTACCTCGCCGATTTAGTCATCATAGTCGGAAACACCCAACATATCACCCCATCGGAAAACATGTGGATCATTGTCGCGTTCTCAAAATGACACAAGTGATCCCAAGGGGTCGATGGTGTCATCATACTCAAAACTCAAAACCCGATACAAGGAGGGGATTCATCACCATAATCTCCTCTAAGAAAAGGGTACCTCTCCTGGATCGACTCGCCCACCTGCGGACACCTTCTTCTTCACTCATTTACCTTCCTATGCAGGTCATCCATTTTTTCCTCCAATTAGGATCAATTTCCGTGGCGGTTTGAGTAAAAGCCGCGGAGGCACTCTCATCCTCCACCATCATTGGCGCTCTTCAACCACGCTCAACTCCTCCCGGCCGGGGAGGCCTCATCTCATGCACCCCATCTGCACGGCTGCTGCAGTCGGATGAACTCCTTTATCCGACTACTCACGACTTCCTCCATAGTTTCCTTAATGACGGAAGACATTTGTTGGAAGAAACCAAGCCCAAACCACCTCCTCCCATAAAGAATCGACCCTTGATCGGCTTGGGAGGAGGGCATTCAACTCCAACACCATGTGTGTGTGACACATGCACACGATCCCCGGTCACCACCTCGGGCGTCTTGTTCGAATTTCCTCCAGTTATCCTCCAAATTCCGGCATACGTCTTCCATAAGCACCACTCCAAACCCACATCTTAAAACTCAAACTTCCCACCAATGGCGCCAATGGTCGGTCAAGGATTGCCCACCGTCAATAAAACTAAGTTTCGATTTGCGTGACACGAGACCAAAGAAAATCACGGTTAGAATGGGGACCGAAAGGGTTTTCCGCATACCCACTTCGACACTTAAAGTCGATCACTCTAGAGAGAGAAATATATAAATGAAATAATATGTAAAGTGTACGGGGCGTGATAGTCTTTGGCCGACTTAGGGATGGAGATCTCTTTCGAGACTTGTCTGCGAATACGGGATTGTCTCTATCGGAATCGAGGTCGATCAAGACGCATGAAGTGATGGGATTGAACTTGAACTCAACCAGTCGATGCCACTAAGGCGAGAGAGAAGACGGAAGAATCGGAAATTACTTATTCAAATGCGGAATTACCTCATCTGCAGGTGATTCTAACCTAAGGTACACTTTTTTTTTGAGCTATTTATAGGTTGGAAATTAGGGTTTCGTGCTTACTAAGCCAAGATAAAACCCTAGCTTAAACTCTTGGATTTAGGTTAATTACTCCTTGTGGGTCGCGCACCTTCCAAGCCCAACATATCGGTAAGCCCTTAACTTCATTCATCATTTGGGCCCAGTCCACCAGATCAAGAGGCCCTTAACTTTGTCTCTTAATTGGGACTGCCGACTTAGATCGGGTTTCTTTGAGCCTATAGCTCGGTCTTCTTCAAGCCCATTGGCTCCAACCCAATCGTGGGCTTAAGTCCAAAGTCAACCAACCGACCAGGAGGTCGGTACAATCATCTAAGACCAACTTATCATTGAGCTTTCCTCCGAGATCGGGATGGGCCTTGTAGGTCGGGCCCATCCCATCTACTCAAAGATGTTCCCTCATCTTTTGTGTCCATAGTATTGGAGCCCTTTGCCAACTTGGACTTTCATTACATGCCTACACCTATCCATCGAGTCCACTTACCGTCGGTCTAAATAAGCCCCCATCACAAATATAAAATCGTATTAGAGCCTATATTTATTTTATTTGAGTTGAATTTATTTATCATTTATACTAAAGAATAGATTGCCTAATGATTGAAGAATTAGATTTATGAATCCGGATCAAAATATGAGATACGAGTTCTTACATATTCTTAATAATGGGCAAGTCTCTTGTGAGACGGATCTTATATCTATACCCAAATCCAAACCCTAAAAAAACAAAGAAAAGGAAAGAGAAAAATCGATGTAGTCATTCGGCAAAATGCTTCCTCTCTCTCCCCTCCTACGTGTGCCGCCGCATCTCATCTCTCTCTCTCTCACTCCCCAACATTATTGAATTGATGCCGCAAGCTAACGTTGCAACGCCACCTTAGTTCATCAACCAGAATTCTTCTTAAAGAGCATCTAATGGTGTGTCTTTCATTATGGCTTTGCATTAGAAATCAAATTAGAAAAGCGAGATACAATGAAAAAAAAGGAATGCCGAAAGAGATAAGGCAATTGATATAGATTAGATTATTTGAATGTAAATTCGTTTTTTCACAAGACCATTTAATGGATAAATATTATGCTACACTTTGGTTGTTGTTGGTCTTGATTTTGTTTCTTAAAACTGGTGATAGTTGGATCTAGGATGGTACTTTGCGCTTATAGAGATTAAGTACTATGTTTTGCAAAATATATGATATTTGTGTGAACTTTTTTTTTTCCAAGTGCTTGTATAATTGTTAATGAACATCAATGGAAATTTAAGGCAAAATCGACAATGTCAAAGTGTATGGCAGTGATATAATGTTGAATGAAGGTAAAGACAATGAATTATTCATTTCGTTTTACTTTAGCTCAAAGTATTATTTTTCGATAAAAGTATTAGTTTTTAGTTAAAAGTATCACATTTAATTGTAGACCCTACATGTTTCTAATACATTATTCTCCGTAAATGAATGAAGACAAAGAAGAAGACATTCTCTCGATACAACAAACTCACATCAACCTAAGGAGTTTGGTTCCAAGGCTCCTAATACAATATTGTTTTAGTTATAAATTTTGACTTAATATTGTAATGATTCATGTCAAAAGTATTAAATTGATTCAAGCGGTTCACATAATATTTAGTGGTGTATTTTTTTCCTAATCTTGTGATGTACTTGTAATACTTTTCTAACATGAAGAAACTATTCTACAAAGAATAGAAAGTAATATTTTTCTTTTTAAAAGTGATACTTTCCTACTAAAAAGTGATACTTATGATATTTTTCTATTAAAATAAATCTATTCTACAAGAAATAGAAAGTCATATTTTTCTATTAGAATGTGATACTTTTCTACTAAAAAATGATACTTGTAATACTTTGTTTCATTAAAATAAAATTATTCTATAAGAAACATAAAGTAATATTTTTCTATTAAAAAGTATCATTTTTTGCTTTATAAGTATCAACGTTTAGTTTAGAAGTATGACTTTGAAAAGTAATATTTTTAGGGTAAATGATACATTTTTCGAATAAAATGTGATAATAAGTTCATATATAACATTATTTGGTGATGATCTTGAGTAATTCTCAATTGTTTTAGTAATATTTTTCTTAATGCAATATGTACCTATCGATGATAAAAAAAAAGTGTTACTTTTAGTATTCCAATTGGTACATTCTTATATATTAGTTGATTTGCTTTTCAAGTATACACTAATACTTTACAAAATAAAAGTGTTACATTTCGAATAAAAAGTGATACTACGATACAAAATTATAAATATGACTTTGTAGTTATTGAGTATCGGTTTTTACTTTAAAAGTATCAATTTTTACTTTAAAAGTATCACTTTAAAACTAATACTCTTTGAGTAAAAGTGATATTTTTCGAGTAAAAAGTGATACTCTTAAATTATACCATAAATAATATTTAGAATGCATAAAGTATCACTTTTTCCTTTAAAATTAATCACGATAACCTATTTTAATAGTCGAAAAAGTGGTAAAAAAACTAAACACACTTAAATAGGTATTTTGCAAGAAAATGAATTAAAAATTAACTAAAAATTACCTCAAGAAAAAAATTGCAAGAAATGATTGAATTGAAAACTGACAAAATAAAAATGCGAAAAGGAGGACTTGAACTCAAGTTGTTAGGTGTTGGTCCAACACTTCACCACTAAGCGACAATGACATTTATGTTAAGTAATTATCCACTTAGTATTTCTTAAGCCGCTTATGAAAGTTGATCGTCTCATGTTGACCGCTCACAGAGACGGTCTCATGTAAGTATTTGTGATTATGAAAATACAAAAATACGTACAAATTTAGGGAAAAAGTTTGGTTATTTTGAATAATATGGCGAAATTACCACAACTAAAAAGAAAGACTAAAATTGTCAAATCATAAATATTACATGATTAAAATTTTTATTTTGCTAAGGAAAAAATTATCACATGACTAAAATTATAATTTTAAAAATTACATGAATAATATTACAACACCCCAATAGGACTAATTTTGCAACTTTCCCTAAATTTGAGCATGAATAGCATATTTTCACTCAAGGATGAGGAGAAAATATAAATATATCAAAGCAAAGAAAAATTATACAAAAACCCCTCTCCTGGGGAGACGAAACCTTTCAATCTCTTTGCTTCATGAAATTATCTCCTTCACCAAAGGTATGAAACCTCTTGACTCCTTGTTATTTAGCGAAAGAAGACCAAAAAAAAAAAAAAAAAAAAATTGCTGTAATTTGATCTGTATGCGCATCGTCGGAGGTGAATGACAATGCGTGTATGTGACTGTGTGCGTCTGTATGTGCCGGTTTATTGTGTATGTTTCATGCTTCTTATGTTAATTGTTTTCTTCTCTGTAGTTCCTTGTGATGGAGTTATATTTTGTGATTCAATTATCTTATCGGATTTTTAAAGAGCAATGTTTGCATTTCGGAATTGAGTGGATTATTCTTGGAGTTCTTCAAGATAAAACTGGGTTGACTACTCTATGGCAAAATATCTGATCAATTTTACTATTTTTATTTTCGTGAAAAAGTTTCATTTCCTCGTCCTATATTTTTCTTAATATTACTGCTCAATTGTATATCGTGCTAAATGTTTTAAGTATATATAAAGTCAATCTTTGGTTCTTTCTCTTTTAGGCTACCTGCTGTGGAGATTTTCTATTGACCAAAACCTATTAATTTTAATTTCCATATGCTTACTTTTGATTTTGCTGCACCATGTTTTGCTTTTACATCAGAAGACACACAGTACTGTTAGTATATTTTGGCTGGGATCAACTTGGGCATCCAATTACTATTCCGAACATTAATCCTCATTGTGAACATCTTATATATTGATTCATATTCTAAGATCCCGGATCAATAAAAACATTATGGAAAAATCTTGAGTTCAGCAAGGCAATTGTGGGCTTGTTTAGTTACTTGTTAGTGTTTTACGTACTGTGATGTTACTTATATGTCATGATATGGTTATTTGTTTATATTTGTTTCTTATTTGGCTTTTGTGAACTGGTAGATGGCCAGTCGCGCAACTCGCCCAAGGAAACCTCAAGTAGCTGAGCAGCCTGAAAATCAATCACGTGCTAAGTGGACATCATCATTGACTAAGACGTTGGTTGACTTGATGGTAGATGAGGTTCACAAAGGAAATATATCGAACAAATCTTTTAGCAAGAAAGGGTGGAAGTTCATTTGTGATAACTTCCGCATTCAAACAGGTTATTGGTGGGATAATGAGCAACTGAAGAGCCGTTATGTTGCCTTAAGAAAGCAGTATGTTAATGTGAGATTGCTACTCGACCATCCTGATTTCAAGTGGGACAAGACAACAGGTGCAATCACAGCTACGGATGAAGCATGGGATAGATACATCAAGGTATATCAGTTGAACTTCTTATGTTTATCATTTGCACATGAGTTACAGAGACACTCCCACTTATCTCATAAGTTGGTTGACTTTTAGCAGCTCAATTAATATCCATATCTGATTTTATGAATATTTTATAGGGATAATTACAAAAACACCCCTGAGGTTTGGGCTAATTACGAAAATAATCCAGAGGTTTTTGAAAATTACTGTTTGATTTTGTCTTACATTTAAGGGGGTAACTGTTATATTTCTATAAAAATTGGGGTTTTGAATTACTTTTTGCTTATGAATGAGGGAAATGTAAGACGTAATCAAACCAAGGGGGCTTTTTGTAATTTTAAAGTATCTCTGGATTTTTTTAATTAGCCCAAACCTTAGGGGTCTTTTGTAATTATCCCTATTTTACATTTCAAATCTATGTTTCCGCATGTTAAAATCTTTAGAACTTCTTTGAGTGAAGATAGATTTTTACTAGTTAAAATGATTTTTTTGTGTAATAATATATGTTAAATCAGGAACATCCTGATGCTGAGACGGTGAGGAGTACGGGCTGTACAATATACGACCAGCTGCGAACAATATTTGCAGAACCAAGGACATACGATAAACAAAATGGATCCACGGAGGACAATGAAGTAATTTCATGTTCACTTCCTTCTCCAGGACATCCGACTGTAAAAATGGAGGAACTATCGCCATCAGAGTCAGATGAATATGTGGATGTGGGCAGTCACAAGAGAGGCCGGAAAGGAATTGAAAATGCTATTGCAAGAGGTGTAATGGAGATGGCTGCTGCTACAAAACTCAGGACAGAAGCCATAAAGAAGTTCAACAGCAAATTCTCTATAACTGATTGTGTTGGGGCATTGGATGGATTGCAAGGTGTTAATGACCGAGTTTATTTTGCTGCTTTGGATCTATTCAGTAATAGCCGTAATGCAAGGGAGACGTTCTTAACTCTCAATGTCGAAAAGCGTTTGATCTGGTTGCAAAGGAAGTGTTTGACCGGCGCTATTCCTTAAACTTGGCATTTTCTCTTTAATCTCACCTCAGTAATGTTACTGTGTACATATGCTAGTCTTACAGTATTTTCTGCTGAAATTAACCCATTCTCATATTTATATGCGGCTCAAGGATTAACTTCGAATTTAACTTGGGGTTGAAATTGTTCATTGTTTTCTTGTATGTTCAGTTTTCTTTCTGAGAATACAAATAAACCAGTTTGATAGTCCTTGCATCTGAAATAATGCTTTAGCTCTATAATCATGTCATATTATCCCTAGGTCTCAACATCTTATTGCCTCAGCTTACGCTTCTAAAATGTGTCAACGATCGAATGGAATCTCAGCTTAGTTCATGGTATCCTTCAACGGAGGATACCGCACATTGTATTATCTTCATGGCAACAATTCTTGACTTATTCCATTGTTAATTTACTCCTTTGCCGACGCTTTAATGCTTGTGACTAGTACAATTGGACACCTCTTGGGTGGCTTTAACGAACACAGTTTGTCCTCGAGAAATGACTTCTCACGTCCGAGAATGTATTAATATTTAGCTGAATCCGTAAGTTCTTGAAAGGATTGGACATTAGTCCAAGTCCCACGGCATTCGTATCTAAGTAGTATCTAACTAGAATATTAAATAATAATAAAGGCTTACTGAGTTTGATAATCAGTCAGAGAAATAGTCTCTACTGAACAACATGAGCGAGGAACATGAGTTAAGACGTGGGTATTAGGAGAGTCTCCTTAGCGAGTGATTATTTTCTCTCTCTAGTAGAGAGAACCTTAGGCTGCGATTGGATGTCAATGAAATTCCATTTCCGTTCATTTGGAGAATTTTTTTGACCAAACACGTGATTATTTATGAAAATTTTCAGAAAATATACTATTATCTCACTTTCACTTTTTCTCATTTTTTCTCTTATCAATCACATCTACACATTTTTCACAAAAACTAATCATTATTACACATTCTCCAACAATTTTACTATTCACCTTCTCACACATTTTTAACTCGCGATAACATTCAATCATTATTTTACTATTTTTAAATCAAATCAACTCTCATCATTACTTTTTCATCTCAAATCCAATCACACACTCAAAATTCAATTTTTTTCCAAAATTTTTTCACCACTATTCTCTAAAGAAATAAAAATTTTTCAAAATGAAAACATATCCAATCTCGCCCTTAGTTTTGTTTTTGTTTCAGTCTCTTTTCACGTGTTCCTTGTCCGCCGCATACCCAATTGTCTGTTCCATCATTACAAAGTTCTGTGCAAGGAATGTTTGTCTTCGAATCTTGACTTGTAGCTTACAGATGTCCAATCTAAGTCCCAACTTTATTTTTGTTCTTTTCCATTTTCCCTTTAGTCTTTTGATAGATTTAGTTGTTGTTGACCAAAATCGTTGGTACCATTAATACCATTTCAACATGGTAGTCCTTTTTTTGTGTCTTTGTCTGTTCCTTTTCTTCTACCTCTTTCAGTCTCTCTTCTTCTTCTCTCTTTTATTCTGTTTTTTTTTTTGTGGTTTCTGTCTTTTTGTTTCATGTGTTTTTCTGCGATCTTCTTCTTTTTCAGGTGGTGAGAATTGGTTTACATAGCATATTGAAGGGATAGCATATTGAAGGGCCAGGGTATCCCTACATCAAATGGAACTGCATCTGGTAGAAAGGTTGAAACTGTTCACTCTTACGGAGGAGGAGAATGAGGGGGTCTTATTGGAAGAGTTTGGCATATCTAAAAGCAAAGCAGAATGTGAACGAAGTCTAATCGGGTGAGTATTTGGGATTAAAAAGGTGAACTTCTATGGCCTTACGAATACGGTATCAAAAATTAGGCAAACTAGAGAGAGCTTTCAGTCAGAGAAATAGGGAAAAATCTGTTCCAATTTGTTTTTAGTTCGCAAGATGATAAGAAAAAAGTACTAAGTGGGAAGACATGGACCTTATATTATCAATGCATCACCCTTCGAGAATGGTCAAAAGAGTTGTTGGAAAACATAGGTTCTATTAATTCAGTGGATATTTGGGTACAGATCTGAAACCTACCATTTCATTGGATAATCTTGGAGACAAGAAGAAAGGTTGGGAACAGCTTTGACAATTTTTCAGATATTATAATCCCAGAAACTGGGAGTATTAAAGGGAGTCATATCAAGATCCTGGCTACGATTAACTTGGATAAGCCTCTGAAAAGAGGGACAAATATTAAACTTGGCAACAAATCATGTTGGGTTGATTTTTGGTATGAGAATTTGCAAGGCTTCTGTGTATGCTGTGGAAGCATTGGACATGGAGAACGAGTGTGCAATAATCGAAAAGATGACCTGAAAAACAACAAATTGAATGAAGGACAATTTGGTGAATGGTTCAAAGTTGTGGACATAGGGCATAAACAAGACTACAAACACAATAGTAATCCCGCAACAAATGAGAAAGAGCAGCAACAAACAGAGAAAAAGGGGCAAATTTTAAAATATTCCGTAGGGGAAGGTGAGGGGTCGAAGGTTGGAACATGTAAGGTAGAATCCTTGCACAAGAACAACTCAATTTTCAGTGAACTTGGAATTATCTTATTCTGAAGCCCAGCTGAATCCAGCAAGAGTAAAGGAACCCCCTTAGAAATTAGTACGGACATCACACCACACCCCATCCCTCGACTACTCAAGAGTGGCATACCTCAAGCTCACTAAAGGAACATCAAAAGGCTGGCAGGAGAGAAAACAACAAGGAAAATTCAATGATGGGAGAGTGTCAGGAAATGATCAACTTTACAGCCAGTAAAGATGACAATCGAAAGCGTTTGAAAGAGATACAAAATAAGATAAATATAACTAGTGGAAAGGAGGGTAAGAACACTAAAGGGGTAAGAAAGTATGGTAAAAAAGAAATGGGGATAATCCATATGCTATTCCCATGGAGATAACGACTGAAGGGAGTATTAACACGAGTGGACGGAAAAGGACCTTCGCGCTCATTGATGAGGAGGAAGGAAGGGAACAGAGCGAGGGGAAGAAAAGCAAAGTCTCGAGAGATGGTGGTGGCGAATGGGAGCCCGAATGAAAAGGTGGAGGTGGCTAGCGTAGAGTGGGTCCACCTTGATCAATGAATATATGTGCCTGGAATTGTAAAGGTTTGAGAGGCCCCTCTACAATTTTGCAAATGAAGGAATTGACGATTCCATCTCCTTATTTTGTGTTTTTAAGCGAAACAAAAAAATGTTTTTCTCAAAACAGTCAACAAAAAATTGAAAATAAAGGACAGGTGGTGTGGTAGAGATTCCATAGGAAAAAGTGGAGGCTTATTTGCCTTCCGTGTCGACTAGAACACATGTGATCAATCTTGAGATATCGATTTTTGCATGGAGATCGAGTTTTGTCCGGAAGGAGTTTACAAAAAAATGTGGGCTATTTTTATTTATACGAGTACGAACAAATGCATTCGGAAAAATCGGTGGGACTATCGATTAATGCCAAGGAAAGATGGGAATCCCTTTAGTTTATGGGAGGAGATTTCAATGATTTCACAGAAATGAAGAGAAAAACGGAGGCGAACTAGGAGTCCGAATAGCTTCAATGAGTTTAAGGATTTTATTCTTTGAGATGAATATGGGAGAAGTACCTTTTTTATGGTCACCCGTTTACTTGGACTAATAACAGAGAGTGGAAGGCTTTGTTGAAGAAGAATTTCGACTCGATAGAATCTTTGGATCTCCTGAGTGGTTATTAAAATTCCCAGTGCAAAGAGTCAATCATGTCAAAAGATTTTCCTCGGATCATTGCCTATTATTCCTAAAGTATCCCCCTGATGTTACAAAAGGCCACAAAAGATTTTTATTTGATAAACGATGGATACATTGGGATGGTATGGAAGCGATTGTGGAGAAAGTGTGGAAGATACATATTTGGGGACTCCTCTATTTCAAGCACGAGAGAGTATTGCTAATTGTAGGATGGCTTTGATTAAATAGAGCAAAACTAAGCAAACCAACTCAAAGAAAAATTATCGAGGCTTGTAGAGGAAGATTAACGAAGCTTAAAAGACAAGGTAACCATAGCAATATGAAGGACCTCAAATCGATCCTGGAAAAAGCCTATAAAGAGGAAGAGGGTTTTGGGGGCACAAAAAGCTAGAATTAGTTAGCTACAAGAGGGGGACAAGAACTCCAAGTTCTTCCATGCCGAACGCTTCAAAGGAGAAGAAGGAATAGTATTGAGAAACTAGTAAAAAGTGATGGTACAGTGTGTAGAACGAAAGAAGAAATTGAAATCGAAATTGAATAAGTCCAAGTCTTCTCCTTCTCAAGTGGGAAGTCTTCCAAGTCTTTGATCCGAAATCTTCTATCGAAACTTGCATGCACACACGCAAATGTTAGATGGGTCCCGAGGTTGTCCCGGGAGGCTCTCGGACGCTCAAAAGACAGCCATGATGATCGAGAGAGAATGTAAGACAAGAATCGAATCTTGAATAATGATTAAGTGAGATTATGAGAGAGTATGAGGAATTAACTTACAAATGAAGAGCGAGAAACTTTTACATACCTAGGTGATGGGCTTTGCGGGCCGTATAGGAGAAAGTGGCACGTGGGTCGGTCTCGGACTCCTTTGGGTCAAGTTATTCCATCTGTAGCCCATTGATTATTGGATAATTAATAATATTATTTAAATACATAAACTGAATTATAATTAAATATTAGATGATATTTATGTCCCCAACAAATACCTATTTTCTTGAATTTAGAACAACTAATCCACTTGTCAATACTAGAGGTCAAAATGAACTCTATTTTTTTATGTAGGTTTTGTATCATATTTGAACTAAACTGAAATGACCTTTTTCTTATTATTATTTCCTCTTCGGAAGACGGGAGTTGATGTTTAAATATCTGAATGAAGTTTCAACTACGGGTATATTATTTTTAAGGGGAAATTTATTCTTTTTTACTCAAAGTTTTACTTTTTTAAATTCTATGAAGTTACTTAATTAATAAAATTCATAATTTAACAAAAAAAAAAAGATAATAACAATAATTTTCAAAATGCATTATAAAATAATAATAAAAATTATGACTATATATTTTAAATTTTATGTTTCATAAAATTTAAAATATAATTATTCAATTTTTTTCAATTTTAATTTCCACTTTGTTTTAAATTCTATAAATTAAATTAATCATTATAATTCATAATTCAACAAGAAAATGAAATGATTATTTTTTATTATACTAGAATTATAAATTCATTATTATAGATTTTTAATTTTATGAAACTTAAAAATTATCATATAATCAACTAAAAATCATAATTTATTTTAACTTTTATATTAATTCTTAATTTTAAGTTTTAAATATATATTTTATGAATAAAAATATAAAAATACATATTGAATAATAAAATTTTTATTATTTATTTTGAAGTGAGGTGGTAAAGTTCAAATGCAAAAAGGTGAGGTTGCAAATTAACAAATAATGTAAAGCTTGAGTTGCAAAGTGCAATAACTTTTATCACTTTAGATGATTTGACAATTTGCCCTCAAAGTTTAGGTACCAAATTCCAACAAAAAAAATGTTTAGGTACCAAACCCGCAAAATGGTCATAGTGCGGAGTTGTAAAAAAATAATTTCCCCTTATTTTTATTCGAGCAATTCACCAAAAAATGCATTTGTTTTTATTTTTATTTTTTATGTGCCTATTTATAGTTTGAACCAAGTAAGATCCAATAAGAACATATATTAATCGTATACGTGCACAAATCAAAAAAAAAAGTACGTTTTAAAAAAAAAAAAGAGGATTTGTGACTTTCGAGATAGTATTCCAATTGGGGATAACCTCAAGCCCAAACCAACGAAGCGAGGAAGCGAGGTGTTACCCTTTTCTAGAAGGGTGGCCAATAACTTTTCCATCTCGTGAAGCTTCACCATGATATCTTCAAAGCTCCCTATAGGCATACCGGAACAAGAAGGCCTGGGTAGAGCTAAATGCCTTGAGTGGAAGATTTGTGAACCGGTATATCCCACCTTTATGATTTATGTCACGTCGAGTGTCATTCACACCGAATGTATGTCGGTCTTCCCACATTTATGTTTTATATCACACCATAGGGTGTCTTTCATATTTAATGCATTGTAGGTCATCACATATAGCTCGAACTGTAGAGGTAGGTCTACCCATGGAGGTAGGTCTAATCACATGTAGGTCTACGCCATAGAGGTAGGTATAACCATCGAGGTAGGTTGGACCATAAAGGTAGGTCTAACTGCACATGTAGGTCTACCCTAAATTAACTCCTCAATGCCAAGTGGCATGTCTCCCAAACCAGGCCGAGTCACCCTCCAAGGGCAATCCAGAGCGGGTCGAATGAATACGAATGAATCCTTCCAAGTGCCATGGTAAGAGGGAGACATATCAAGTAATTTACAATTGGGCTTAGGAGATAGTAAAAGAAGCCAACTTCTCCCATCTTGGTAGAATAACTCATAGAATATAAGGACCAAAAATGAAAGAAGGGTCCATATCAAAAAAACATATAAGAATGATAAATCTATTATATACCAAAACGAGTTAGGCACTAATCGAGCTCGTCAAACATCTAAACCAGTTAAATATTTTATGTGTTCAACAAGGGGAAAACTAAGGCCTACCTCCAAGGTCGCTATGTAAAATGCAAGGTATTAAGGTGGAGGTTTATCCATCCTATCTTCGAGCTAGGAGTTATTACCTCAAAATTATCGGGGATAAAAAAATCACCCTCGATAGAGGTATTCTATGACCCTCAATCGTGGATCTTAGAAAAGCCTATGGGTCGTAACCTCAAGATTTGTTTCACCGTCGTAGGTGCGAGAGGTAGAACTAGAAGATGAACCCGACCCTAACCCCGAATCGGATGAACTAGAAGAAGACATAATTAAGAAGAAGAGGCTACCTGGATCTTGAGCGGATGAAGACGAGGGCGATTTAAAGTTATAGCGAGGGCGATTTTGAAGGCGACCTAAGAACGAGGTAATCTTTTTTAACTATGGTAAAAGTAAATGAAATTTTACTTTCCTCAGAATATTTATCAACCTCTAAGGAACTCCAATAGTCACAATCAAGGTACATATTCGTGGTTGTTCATATTCGATAGACCAGATCAAGACAAGATCCACGTCTTATTTACTCGGGTTGGGTTCGGCTTGAACCAACCTGATATAAACGAATCAAGCTCCGACCCAAGATCCTTCCTACCATTGATCATCGACAAAAAGCCTCTCCAGACGATGCCACATGGACCAATATGTTAGTACATAATCACCACTTTGTAAAAGTCGGCAAAATTATCAAGAGGTTAAGTTTTTCTTGTTCATTCATCACTTCACTGCTCTTACTTCATCTACCTTACGACCCTAAATGATTTAAGCATCGGATGACCTTTAGTTAGGGCTAGCCTAACATGTGTTCTATTTCGGGTCATCCACTCGAGTACCCGAGTGACCCCAAACCCGACCTCAGTGGTGGCAGTAGTACACTCGATTTACTTGGTCAAATCAACAAGCTTTGTGAAATAGGAAGTCTAAGAGAAAAAGAAGTTTAATTCCAACAAAAGAAGAAAAAGTAATAAAATTTCTAACTAGGTAGAAGTCCTACGTATTTAAAAATTATGTCTCATATGTTATTTTCATCAAGATAATTTTAGAAAATTGACAAGTATATAAAATGAAAGTTATTTGTGTAATAATTTTTATCTCAATGTATGAATATTGATGTTGCTTTAGGGTAGATCACTCCAAGTCGAGTTTTGAATAAGTCCAAGTTTTCTCCTTCCCAGTGGGAAGTCTTCCAAATCCTGGGAGCCGAAAATCTTCTATGGGAACTTGCATGCACACACCGCAAATGTTAGACCGGTCTGGGGTTGTCCCATGGAGGCTCTTCCGCTCAAGCTCAAGTCACGGTGATCGAGAGAGAATGTAAGACAAGAATGGCGAATCTTGAATAATGATTAAGTGAGATTATGAGAGAGTATGAGGAATTAACTTACAAATGAAGAGGAGAAATTTTTACATACCTAGGTGATGGGCTTTGCGGGGGGCCGTATAGGAGAAAGTGGCACATGGGTCGATCTCGGACTCCTTTAGGTCAAGTTATTCCATTTGTAGCCCATTGATTATTGGACAATTAATAATATTATTAAATACATAAACTGAATTATAATTAAATATTAGATGATATTTATGCCCCCAACAAATACCTATTTTCTTGAATTTCGAGAACAACTAATCCACTCCCCAATACCGAGGTCAAAATGAACTCTTTTTTTTTTATATAGGTTTTTGTATCATATTTGAACTAAATTGAAATGACCTTTTTCTTATTATTATTTCCTCTTCTAAGAAATGAGTTGATATTTAAATATCGAATGAAGTTTCAACTATAGGTATATTATTTTTAGGGAAATTTATTCTTTTTTATTCAAAGTTTTACTTTTTTAAATTCTATGAAGTTACTTAATTAATAAAATTCATAATTTAACAAAAAAAAAGATAATAACAATAATTTTCAAAATGCATTATAAAATAATAAAAAATTATGACTATATATTTTAAATTTTATGAACATAAAATTTAAAATATAATTATTCAATTTTTCTTCAATTTCAATTTCCACTTTGTTTTAAATTCTATAAATTAAATTAATCATTATAATTCATAATTCAACAAGAAAATGAAATGATTATTTTTTATTATACTAGAATTATAAATTCATTATTATAGATTTTTAATTTTATGAAACTTAAAATGATCATATAATCAACTAAAAATCATAATTTATTTTAACTTTTATATTATTAATTTTAAGTTTTAAATATATATTCTATGAATAAAAAGATACAAATACATATTGAATAATATAATTTTTATTATTTATTTTGAAGTGAGGTGGTAAAGTTCAAATGTAAAAAGTTGAGGTTGCAAATTAACAAATAATGTAAAGCTTGAGTTGCAAAAGTGCAATAACTTTTATCACTTTAGATGATTTGACAATTTTGCCCTCACATGAGGCGCACGTGATGGCATCTTTTCTAATATTCCACCGTCAGGGATGCCTCGAGATTGCAATTTAATAATCCCACAAAGTTTAGGTACTAAATTCCAACCAAAAAAAAATTAGGTATCAAACCCACAAAATGGTCATAGTACAAAGTTGTAAAAAAATAATTTCCCCTTATTTTTATTCGAGCAATTCACCTAAAAATGCATTTGTTTTTTATTTTTTATTTTTATGTGCCTATTTTTTGGGATGAAAAGAAAAAGAAAAGGAAACAAATCCGTAATCAGACCATATTAAGAAAAGTAATTAATTATAGTCAAAATAAAAAATATTAATAAAATATAGTAATGGGTATATGGTGGTAGTCGTCTCTCTCTGCTAATTAAGTAATTAACCAAGATAAAAACACGGAGAGCACAACGGCTAGTTGTGAAACGGTAAACTCAACGGTCCGAAATTTCAAAAATTTCCTCAGCGACAGTCTAAAACACACCCTCTCTGCCTTCACTTCTTCTCTCCTCTCTCTCTCTCTCTCTCTCTCGCTCTCTCTGTATGTGTGTGTAAAAGCTGTTCTGCAATTCTAGTCTCCCTCCATTTTCCCATTCCACAGTCTTCTGATATTAACTAAACTAAACAAAACAAGAAAATATGATGCAAGAAATGTGGAATGGGCCACCCGGTTTCCGACCCACAAAATCGGCTCCTTCATCACCGGCCAAGCCTCTTGGGGTTTCCAGAACCCGGTCCGACTCCTTCCACGTCACCTACAAGGTCCCTGTTGGTGACACCCCTTATGTCCGAGCCAAAAATGTTCAAGTGAGTACATGTTGTTTTCTGTCATCCCTGTATTTAATTTGTGGGTTTTTTATTGAATTGGGGTGTGGTTGAAATGATGATGACAGCTGGTGGATAAGGATCCGGAAAGGGCAATACCATTGTTCTGGGCAGCAATAAATGCTGGAGATAGAGTGGATAGTGCTCTCAAAGATATGGCCATTGTTATGAAGCAGCAAAACAGGGCTGAAGAAGCCATTGAAGCTATCAAGTCATTGCGTACCAGATGTTCTGATCAAGCCCAAGAATCCCTTGACAACATCTTATTAGACCTTTACAAGGTACACAAATTACTACTGTATGTAATATGTATATAAGCAAATTGGATATTGAAATTAATTAATTATTTATTTATTGTGCAGAGATGTGGAAGATTGGATGACCAAATTGCACTGCTCAGACACAAACTGTTTCTAATTCAACAAGGGATGGCCTTCAATGGCAAGCGCACCAAGACCGCCCGATCTCAGGGAAAGAAGTTTCAGGTGTCCGTCGAGCAAGAGGCCACTTTCGATTGCTGGTATTAAAATGAAAAATAATAGTGATGTTTTGAGTAAAAACTTGTTGTTTCTTATGGACAAAAAATGGAGGCCAAATCCGACAGACAGACTGGTATTAGTTAATTAATGTTGATGAATGTTTGGTACAGGGTAACTTAGGATGGGCACTGATGCAGCAGAACAATTACATGGAAGCAGAGGAAGCTTACAGGCGAGCTCTTTTACTCGCACCAGATAATAACAAGATGTGCAATTTAGGCATCTGCCTGATGAAGCAAGGAGAATAGGAGAGGCCAAAGAGACGCTTCGGAGAGTAAAGCCAGCGGTAGCCGATGGCCCCAGAGGTGTCGATTCCCATCTCAAAGCCTATGAGAGAGCTCAAGAAATGCTAAGAGACCTTGAATCTGAGATGATGAACAAGGGCGGCTGTGATCGGGTCGAACAGCGAAAGCTTTTCGATGCATTCTTGGGTTCTTCTGCTATTTGGCAGCCTCAGCCTTGCAAAGAGCACACCACCATTGCCGCCGCCACATTTTCCAATTCCAATAATGCTTCTACTGCTAATAATAAGTTTCAAGATGATAATGTTTTTGGCGATGAGAATACTAATTCCAACATTATAACAAACCGTTGGGCACAGAATACTGTGAAGCCGCCAGGTGGTGGTTTTAGTCTGGTGAATTCACTGAATATTGATGCACCACCATTCTATTCATCCAAATTACCAAAGGGTGGTGGTGGTGTTTTAATTTCGGAGAGTCTTAAGAGGACGAGATCTGGAAATGTGCCTGAAAATAATAAAGTACGAAAGCAGTTGATATCATCGTCACCACCGGAGGAGAAGAGTTGGGCTGATTTTCTACCAGACAACAAGGATTTTGAGGATGCAATAATTGCTGCAGTATTAGGAGATTCTTGTGGTGGTCGTGAATCAAGAAGAAACACTGATGATGATGATAGTGGAATAATAATAGCTAAGAGAAATGTTGACAAGAGGTTGAAAGTTTTCCAAGACATTACACTGTCCTTCAGTCCAAGACCAGCCTGATTTTGACATAACAACTCTAACTAATTTAGTTGCTTTTAATTATTGTTAAGTTACAGAAATCATCTATCTCAGATTGGAGATGAACTTGTTCTCCTAGAGTTCCATTTCTGTAGAGAGGGAGGGAGGGGGGGATCATTTAGTTGTTTAATTCTTGTTAGTCCCACAGAAAAATAATTGGTATTAAGGCCTCCCCCTCAACAGAGAAAGTATCTAGTCTAATTTAATTTATTCATTGTCTGCATTTCTATTGCTATCTTTATATCAAATAAAACCATGTCTCTTCCTCAAAAAAAAAAAAAATAAAAATAAAACCATGTCTCATCATTATTTTTTGCCTCTGCATTCTTTCTCTTTTACCAGCGTAGCATCTTTTCAATTAATTAGTTGATCAATATATTGAAATGATTCTTGATTCTTTTTTAACAACTAAAACACGGCACCTTTGTTTGTGGCAAAATGCACACATAATTACACATGTTAATGGTAGGTTAGTTAAAAATTTATAGAAAAGCAGTTCTAAGAAGAAGCGGGCGGTCCTACCGTTGCCGTTTCTAATTTTTTTAAATAAAATAAGAAAAGCGGTCATCAAAATTGTTAAAACATATGATCAATATTAATGGATATAGAGGGTCCTCCAAAATAATTGTGTTGTTCTGTATTTATCCATCGTACACTTTCTTCACAGAGAAAAAACTTTCGAACGAGCAACGAAAAGAGTTTTGGCCGCACGACACTCAAGAACAAATATGTGACACATGGTATCATAACCCGATTTGGGGTAGAAGTATCATACCGTCGGACTAATTATCCACCATAATTTTGGTTTGGAGGCTCATATGTAAAACATATTAAACCTAAATGCAAAATTAATTAGTCCATAATGTTACTATCAACTGCTTAATCTATTCTATATGTAATAAATTATTATTTTATATTATATATATTATTTATTATTTTATTATGTATTATTAAAAATGTGAATATATAGGATGGTTTCTTGAAACTTTGATTGGACAAAAATATTCCTTCAAAATAGTTAAGTTTAGGGACAATTAAGTAATTTGGTAAATATTTTGGCTTTTGTTTAGTTACAAGACACGAGTGTGACCTTTTATATCCCAAATTCTATTATATATTCTTTCAATTGTAACTTTTACAATATTTTAATATTTTTATATATTATCAATTTTATATTAAACTACATTTCAAAAGCTTTCCACCATATATTATAAGCTTACATAGAAGACTTCATATGAGATAATTTTATTTTTTAAATTTCATTATTACCAAAGTTGTATATTCTCGGTTTCACTTTGAGTATGGAAATATATTCTCCAACGGGTTAAGTTTATAATGGCATGTGTTTAGTTTGGTAGACAAGTAGGAAAACGAGACAGAAAGTTGCTTTGCATTGCGATTATTTTCCTCAAGTAGGTTTGTCAAAATATATTCATTGGTTTCTCTTTTTCATGATTGCAGTCCTCATCTTGGTGAGTTTAGTGGGGAGAATATTAGACTTGGATCGGTGGTGGTTTCTCAAGCGGGTATGTTGCTATCTTTGTCTTGGTTTGTCTTCCTTCATTTACGTGATTAGCATTTCTTGATTTACATTCTTTTTAGGATTTATTATTCTTGCTTTGTGGGTGTGTGTGTGTGCCTGGTGGATAATCAGGTGGCGGATAATGTACCTTTTTTGATTATTAATTGATAGCTTATTATTTCTATATTATGCAATTCCACTCGTGGATCGGCTTGAAAGTCGGAAGCCGAAGAGAAAAAACCTACTTTTCGCTTTGTCATTATTTATATTCTTTCCTGAAAGCATCTTGATTGTAGAAGGCTTTGTTAATCTTTTTATTTGAGTATTTTATATACGAGGGAGCTTTGAGGGCCTTAAGGTGCTACATACCCTGGCAGGAGCTACAAAGTTTGGTATCGAGATCGGTGGAAAGAAATGGGATGGCGGGGAAAAGATCTATCTACGACTTGAGTTACTTTTTTTTCCTTGTGGTTTATATTGCACTATGTTTTTCTCGGCTCATTTAACACCTCTTATATTCCTTTTTCGTTTTGTGTTGTTGATGTTTACTATAAGCGAGAGGAGCAGTTCCATTTCTTTGGAGAACTTACTATTTTTGCAAAGACCTTTTCGGTAATACTCTACTCGCTCTATACTTTTTACAAATAGTTCTTTGGAAAAATTTACTTACGATGCTTAGCACTCTCAAATTTCCTACTTAATATCTTTGGTTTTTCCTAGAAAACTTCTTACGAGTTTTATTTTCATGCCGTATCTTTTCGAGTCTATTGAGGAAGCAAGTCGGCAAAAGGGTCATTTGGAATATATGTTTGCTATATCCGTTTCTTTATTCTTTGGTGTGAATATAACATTTATGATCATGCAAATGATTGATCTAGATGCCGATGAGTGAATGATATATTATGCCGGTAAGACTAAGACTTTTGGTGGTGCTCTAGTTCGATTTTGAGAACGCGTTAGGAAAAGTCCTCGAACAATTTGCTAATTTGCTAAACCGAACACGAAGTGGTATGTTCTTTTGCATATTAAATTTATTTTTCTCGTATATTACTCAAAAGTTATATACTCTTTTTAACTATTAACATTTTGTCACTTAATTTTATTTATGAACATTTCTAGAATTACAACTTTTGCATTAAGTACAAGTTATTAGGTATAATATCAATAATATGGTTTCAATTGTAGGCACCAACGGATGAAGGAAGCGGACATGAACCCTCACGGAGGAACACAAGACAATATTCATCCTCTAGTCATGATGTAAATGAGGATTCTCATTCGTGATGTTGCATCTATTGCTATTGTATTAAGAACATATACTTTTGTAGATGGTTTTGATAATCGCATTTGAAGGTTTGTAATGACTTTAACGAAATGCTCGACTTATATGATGTTGAATAGTTTGACTTTTTTATAGTTGAATGATATTATGCCTCACGATATTAAAGTGTCACAAAAATATAAAAATTTATGACATAAATTTAGCTATTGTTAAAAATGGTGCATAACTATTATTAAAGCATATATTATTTTCAATTAACAGTGGTTATAATCGCCACTAAAAAATAATTTAAAAATTATTTTATTTTCGTGGCGGTTTGAAACTGCTGTGAAGTTTAAATTAGTGGCGGTTTTGAACCGCTGCCAAAAAACCAAAAAGAATTTTTTGCAAAAATAATTTTTTATACTTGCAGCGGTTTGAACCGCTGCTAACAATTTAAAAATAATTTTATTTTCGTGGCGGTTTAAAACTGCTGCGAAAATTTAAATTAGTAGCGGTTTTGAACCGCCAAAACCACCGCTAAAATACACAATTTCCGGCGTTTACGAAAAATCGCCGCAAATTCTCTCGCGACACGTGTATGGACATCCAGTTTTGTAATCTGCGAAATGTTTCGTCGGTTTTGAAATCGCCGCTATATTTTAAAAAAACCGCTAATTAACTGTTTTTTGCGGTGACAATCCTAATCCCACCTTCTAATTATTCATATTTTTCAGTTCAACCCAAAATAACATGTATATTTAAAAACCTAATAACTCATCTATTTATATGGGTTGTATCGTTAATTTTAATCCAAAAATTATATTTGCATACATTTGATACATTCAATCATTGCACTGACAACATATTCAATCACTCAAATATAATACAAAAGGCAAAAAATATCAACACATTCGGTCAAATGGGTTAATTATGTCATTTCACGTTAACTCTAACATGACTTATTTATTATTTGTGTTATTCATTCGACCCGATTTTGACCCTCACTTGCCAAACTTTAACTAGGGGTGTATATCGAGTCGAATATAGTGTTGTTCAAGTTTGTTTAAAGTTTAATCGAGAGCTTCAAAAATTGTGTTTGAGCTTGGCTTGATTAGTTATCGAATCGAGCTCTAACGAGCTTCAACCAAGCCGAACACAAATCGAGTTCGAAAGACCTTGATATTTTAACACATATTTTACTCTTCTTTTACTAATTGTGTCAAACTCAAGTGGGTTTTACATCTTATAGAACGGTAAAATATATGTGTTCAAATTTGGCTTGTTATGTTAACGAACCAAGTCAAACGAGCTTTTAACAATCAATCTTGAATCGATTATCGAATAATTTAATTCCTTTTTCATCCCTAACTTTAACCCAAACTAGCTTATAACGTGTTAGACTATTAGGTTGGTGTCATACTTTCGTTTTGCATCGGAAATTGCTTTCAACCCTAGATCTTTTACGAATTTGAGCGCCGAATTTAGGTTGGGTGCCCTTCGACGCTTTGCACATGAATTCGGACGTGCTGTGCAATTGGAGGTTGGACAACTATACGGAGTTTTTGTTTTGAATTTTGGAGCACATCAAAACTAGTAAATGGTATTTGTAGGATAGGAGTTGTTTGTACCCCCATGTGGTATATGCATGCGCTAGCAAGCTGTAGCAAGGCTCTTGTATCCTTGACTTTGAGTTAGGACTATTGGATAAGACCTTTTGTTTTATATCATTAGAATCAAATTATTATAAGGTCCATCACATATATAAATATCTATCTCTATCTATATCTCTACTTCTTTAAAAGATGAATATTTCTGTGAAGTTTTGATATGCCTAAAATGTCCCTGGGATATATTAGTTTTAATGCTACCTCTAATCTCTTGGAAATTTGAGTTTTTGTGTTTTAGTATAACATATAGGCATTACCCTAAAAAAAAAAACAAATATAACAGACATTTGTATTAGTTGCATTCTTGCATTCTCTTGAATTTGAATAGGTATGAAGATGATGTGTGGACTCAGAAATGATTTGGATTTGGATGGGAGATAAGGAAGAGTAAACAGAATGAGAGAAATATTTTTTTGCTTTTATTGAATTTTATTTTTTAATTAGTCCTAATAAAAAAATAAAAGTTCAATTGAATTAAATCTCTTTAGCTTATACAGAGTGATATAAGAGATGATGTACAGATCTACAAGGTTCCATCAACTGGTGTTGAAGCTTTGAAATCCCCATTAATGGGGTTATTTGAAAAGCGTCGTGCTCGAAAGTTCTTTGTTTTTGTTCAAGACTTTGAAGAAAGTGACCCCAAGACTCATGAAGGGATGAATTTGGACACAATCACAACAAGAGAACTCATTGCGTAAGTTTTTCGTGCTTATGCATTACTGTATCACACTGCTAACTCCATCAATGTCTTGACCTTATTAAAGGTTTAGTTATGTACTAGGTTATATTGCTTCAATGATCTAAGTTGCAAGGTGCAGAGGATGAGAAAATGGAAAGGGAAAACAAGGGAAACTGATCATGCGCATAACAAAAATACAAGTTTGATCTTTAGTATTTACTCTGTTTGGGTCCTTAGCAATTGCATTAACAGAGTACAAAATACTTGCTAATAGTAGTTGAAAGTTTGAACTTAGCGAGCAGAAGTGTTTTCATCTGTTTTAGAAAGAGATTAACTGACATTAGAAGTTGTTTCGAATCAGTAAAGCTGTATGATGTTCTTAACATGGATTTTTTGGTTATATACACCTTGTTGAATTTGGTTATGTCGGGTAACGAAAATGGATAAGAGAATTTATAAAACTTGTGGGTGATTGCTTTTTGTTTGAATCTTGACTGATACCCTTCTTTTCTCTATAATGCAGAAAATATGAGCTGGAAGATGACACGATTGATTTTATAGGCCATGCTATGGCGCTGCATATTAATGACAGTTACTTGGACCAGCCAGCTAGGGATTTTGTGAAGAGATTGAAGGTAGAGATTTTATTTAACAACTGTATCTATGTCGTTTTAACAAGTGTCAACATTGCTCTCGTGCGCTCTACCATATTTTGTTGTTGTTCAATCTGGAGAGAATGAGCATCATAGTTCTTTTGTCCTGAGTTATGTTCTTTTACTCTTATATCTTATTATGTATTATGACAGCGGACGTTCATTTCGTGATGAAACAAATTAGTTCACAATTGTAGTTTATAAGCATGCATTGATGAATGGAAACCAAGAGCAAATGTTTTTCCCTAAGCAAATCATTCTTGTTGTATGTGATATGATCTGGGTCTCTGGCAGCAATCAATGCTTTTAGTTTTTGTTAAGGGCGCCATTAACACCTCCATATTGTATCAATACATCCCCTGTTTTAATACACCCCAATCCCTTTTAAATATAATATATTTATTTAATGCACCCCCAAGCTTTTTCCCAATTTGCCTTTCTCCAATTTAAAACCTAATATAATTATAAGTCTTTATCAAAACCAAAATCTTATAGCTTTGTTTTAAGGTCACTTCCGTGATCCCTATGGGTGCTTTAGGCCGCTAATACTCATCCGCGTGTCTGCTTCTTCAATTTCCTGAACAACATGCCTAGACAATTCTTGTGAATTTCACGATATTGTGAGGGATTGTAAAAGATGCCGCCTTTTGCAGGATCGAGGTCTCCCACTCTCCCTCAAATGGAGTTCATCAGGATTGGAATACAAACATAGTTACAATTGATGTTGGGGGCCAGCTTTTCCAAACAACCAAACAGACCCTATCTCTAGCTGGTTCGAAATCTTTCTTCTCCAAGATTTTAAATTCTGGTTATAATGTGATCCCTTTTATTGACAGAGACCCTGAACTTTTTTCAATCTTGTTATCCCTCCTTAGAACTGGTAACTTCCCCTCAAAAGGCGGCATCTGGTTAATTCTGCAGGATTCTGATTTTAATTAATTGAGGAAGGGCAAGTTGGGAAAAGGCTTGGGGGTGCATTAAGTAAATATATTATATTTAAAAGGGATTGGGGGTGTATTAAAATAGGGGGTGTATTGATACGTTTTGGGGGTGTTAATAGTGTCGCCCTTTTGTTAATCCACCATACTACCAACAAAAATCTTATATCATATGCATCTGTGACTGATTTTTCCCAATATGTCCAACTTCAACTGTGAAATTCGAGGTCTTCATATCATGATACTTTTCTTTTATTTCTTCTGGAAATTAGTTTATCAAAGAAATATTGATGTTTGTGACTACGACTTTCATCTTTCAAACAGCTATATGCAGAATCTTTGGCTTGGTTTCAAGCCCGATCCCCTTACATCTACCCATTGTATGGACTGGGAGAATTGCCTCAAGTTTGTTTCTGTCCATATATAATTTCAAGGTGCTACTAAGCGTTTAACTCATTTAACTTTTACCATTCCTCCTTAATCCATTTATTTGATTATAGAAAGGAATATTATCAAAAGTCACCTGATTTCATCTATATTTTTTTCTTCCTCCTCTCTCAAGTGGGATCGATTTTCTATGATTCAAAATAAGGAAAAAGATCTCAAAGGGATTTTAGTCTAACCAATTTCGATTTAAAAATTTACCCCTAGATTGGGATTTGATTATCTGCGATTTAAAACGTCATTGCTGCAAAGGTGGGTGAGGACCGAGGGGTTGAGAGAATTGGAGCACTAAGACTTCCAAAGTGAGATATTCGAGTCCATTCGGGTTGGTGAGTTCATCGACAAATTCATTCAACACAAGCCTGGTATGATTCATATTTCTTTTTCTATGTATATTTTGTTGATGAATGTTGTAAATCTCCAAAACACAAAATTACGAGCGTCCGAAAGGGAAGGAAATCACTGCACCGGGAAAATTCATGGAAATTTGGTCGACTTGCTCTCTATTCCATTGGTCCTTACTTGGTGCCAGGTTTTGACAGAGTTTTTCGTTTTAATTGACATTGAAAAGCTTCAAGCGAAGCATTAGATAGAGTTGTTTTGATGGAGATTTCGATTTCATAATTCATATTGCGAGTAATACATTGGTTATCGAAATAATTCACGCATCAATTGTATTTCAAACTCTCATATGTTTTTGATATATTTCTATTTTGCTTACTTGACCTGGATAAATTTTTATCTTTATAATCTGGTTTTGCTCAATGATATAAGTATATCCATACAAAGAAGCTTAGCGAAGACACTGGAATTTTATAAGATCTGTCATTTATTTGATGTTAACCAGAGATTAACCCTTTGATGTTTCAAAATATGGCACAACAATGTAAGCAGCCATGATTGTAATGGGATTGTAGAGTTGACCTCTCATGCCATAAGTAGGTTATCAATTTAGGTTATGGTTAGAAATTTCCATCCTTGTAGCTCTCTATACCTCTATTCCTTATTTGGTGCCGTTTGGGCACAATGTTTCTTTTTTACCAAAAAAACAAAACAAAACAAGAAAAAGATAAATTGGTTAGTGCACATTTTCGCTTTTCATTTTTTTGTTTAATATTGTTTGTCAATTTCTTCATATATTCATTGTTTTCTTCTTCATGTTTAATTAATATTAGGATTTTTACTCATAGTATTTTATTGTGACTCTATCTGTCTCGCTTTCCTTCTCTCGATTACCAATTGAAAGTACTCTAATCATTTTTTCTCTACTACAATCAAACTTTGAGCAGATCAAATCCTATTCATTAGAGTTATAATTGGCACATCAAAAGTTTCAAGAAACCTTTTAATTGATTCACACTTTTATAAGTAGTATAGATATAGAAAAAGAATAGATATAGATTCAAATCCTTATTTTCTGCAGAATATAGTGATAAAATACACATAGGAGAGGAGAAAAAATTTGAATGGCCTAGACTCAAAACAAAAAAGAACTCCGAAAGGAAAGAGACTCAAAGTAGAAATTGACTCAAAGACATAAGATTTAAAAGCAGGCTATCAATATGAGAGCTTAAGAAATATAAATATAAAAGGAGACTCGAAGGCAGAATCTTATATGAAAGTAGACTCGAAAGCAGAAATCTTTAGGTGGTTCCAAATGAAAGTTCTTGAATATGAATGCATGGTAAAAATATTGGATTTAAATATGCCCAGTGAGTTTAATTAAATCCTTATCTAATCAAAATCTTAATTTAATTTCTTGTGTTCTTCTTGGCCAAATATTAATAGGTGACGCTCTGTGATGTCAATAGTGGAATCAAAGTGAAAGAAAAGAATATCACCGATGAGACACTAGAAAATATGCATCCTTTTGTATTATAATTGAGGGAAAACCTTAAGTGTGTAATTATATATGTCTTCTATTGATTCTTATGTCTCCCAAGTTCCAAATACGATATCATATTGCAATGTCAAATTAGTATGTCTTGTGCTAATTTTAGAAATATTTTATTAAAAGTTCTTTAAACTTCAAAATTGTCTTTGGAAATTACATGAAAAACGACTTAAGCATACTTTTTTTTTTTTAGAATGCATACTTTAAAATCGAAATTTATTGTTCCCCATCATAATTGTTGGTGAGATTTGAATTTTACAAAACAATGAGACATATCCCTGAAATAATGAAAGTACTTAAAAATAAATAAGTTTGTTGCACGAAATCAAGTTGTGATAAGCATACTTTGCTTTATTTTGGAAACGATATGTCTTCATCTTGCGTGAATTTGACAATCTCTTTATATATTTGTTTTGGATTCTTTCTAGAGTGGATTCATTATCACCGGGATTGAGGAATGAAAGGAGTGGAAAAGAGCATTTGTCTAACAACTATCTTTGGTAAGATCATAAGACATTTCTATTACCATGTTTCGAGGATTTTATTGTGTAATGGTTCGGTTTGATCATGTTCTAAATGTACTTTGTCGTTGTTTGCATTTTTTTCCCAACTCGACAATGTTTTGCTATGTTTCATAATCATGTCATAATATTAGAATGGGTAGATTTGGATCCTATATCTTTCATAAACTTATACTTGATAGTTAATTTCTTGAAAAAGTTTCTTATTCAATAAGTATTTATGTAATTGTTTCAGTGGTAAATCAACTTTTTGTCGTAAGGGCTCTACAGTTCCCCGTTTAAACCCATTTATCATAATAATATTTCACCATAATGTAAAGTTCAAATAGTTTATTTAATATAAAGTACTCCACTATAAAGTGCTCTTTGTATTAGTTTTCATGCTTGTTGATACGCCCATAAAAGTTTCTACGTAGTCTCTTTTTAAGTTGTGCATATTCATGATATAGATATAAGTTGGTGTTGTTGTCAAGGTGATCATAGCGCATGAATAAGCGTATTTGATGAGACAACTTTATATATTGCATGTTCAATACATCCAAATATAAAACCATTTTAACATGTTTAATTATTTTATTTATATCATATTTCTAAATTATTACTAATATTTGATTTAAAGAAAGAGAACATTAATTAAAATACTACATAGCGAGGGCTAAGCTTGCAAGCATGAACAAAAGTGTGTTTCTGATTCTTCAAAACAAAAAAGTATAAGTGGAGAATGAAATATAGTAGTTAGATGATGGAAAAATACAATCCATTTTGAAGAAGGAAATATAAGAAAGACATTAAGTACATCTACCAATCATGCTCAAGCAAAGAATGACGATAAAATGGGAAAATAAAACGGAATCATTTGAGTATTTAAGATGTTCTAGGACTTTTTTCTCTCCATCTTAGGCTTTGGCATCCAAAAATGCTTACTTTTTCTTATTTATTGATTCTTAGCTTCTTTATATTTCTTCTTCTTTCTAAGATTTAGTCGATTAAGGCGTAAGGAAATCCAAGGGAGTATGTGTGTAAAATAGGGAAATGCTTTGACTATTTTTAATATGTTCTTAGGGTTTTTCCACTCCATCAAAATGTAAGCTTAGGCTTTGGATTCTAATTTAACAAATGAATGGAATGATGCATATCTTTCCCCACAGTTGTTGTTAATAAAAATGTGTTTTTACGGGTTTTGTGCTTTAAATTTTGAATTATGATAATATTGATTTTTTTTATGATTTATAAATTTTATATTTTGGAAGTTAAAAAGAAAAGCGAGAAAAAACGTTCTCATGTATTTGGTCATTTTCAATGGTGAATTCTGAATTGGTGGATGTTGTTAGAAAAAACTCAACCAACCTAGAAACAGGTTAAAAGTCAGGAGGCTTGAAAAATTGTCATGCTTCATATGAAAAAACGAAAATCGAAAAGGAGGATTGGCTACCAACGGCTATTCGGAGGAATGGTAGAAGACAAAAGTCATGGTAACTTAATAGTGATCACACAAATAGATTGTGGTCATTGAGTTGAGTTTTTCTTTTGACAAGTTACTTTTTGTACTAATTGAGTCTATCGAGCTTAACCAAATATTCCAATGTTTATCAAATAAAAAATTATGTATAAGCTTGTTTTATTTTTAAGTGAACAAAAATGGAGCTCAAACAAGCTTTAAGGATCTCTAAATGCTTTTAGTGGCACTAAGTAGATACTTCAAATTTAAAAAAATGACAACAAATAACAAAGATGCATTATTTTTTAACATTTCCTTCATTTGATCTCATTGACACTAAGTTAATGAAAAACTAGGTGAAGTGAATTGTGTTGTTAATTAAGTGTTGGTTCTTTGGTGGAAACAGAGTGCTACAAAAATACAGTGCCATTTGTTTGGTGAAACCATGTATTTTCCTAGCCTCTCATTTCTTTGGTGAAGTGAATTGTGTTGTTAATTAAGTGTTGGTTCTTTGGTGGAATTTTGATTTAGGATGAACTCGATTCTTGCATTTAACCATGTGGGATTTGAGAATGTGTTGAAGATAATTGATATATACTTTTGGTGTTATCCGAAACTTGATAGGTAAAATTTTTGAATTCTTGTCATCTTGCTTTAATTTGGTATTCGGTTGAAAATAGCGAGAGATGAAAGGTGATCGTAGATAGTTAACGAGAATTCACTTGAGAATTACTTGGGTTTAGATGAGAGCAACGATTTTTATATGATTCTTATCTGCTAAGACATCATAGATAGTTGCTAAAAATATTCACCTTGAGAATTACTAGGTTTAGATGAGAGCAAAGCTTTTAGGACTCATGTATTGCTTTTCATTTATGATATTCGATTATAGGAGCTAAAATGTTCCCGACTATGAGTTTCAACAATAACTTATCTAAAATGGATTAGGAAATAAAATGTGTCATTTTTAGACGAAAATTGAAGTGAAAGAGTGGAACAAGTCATCGAAGCTTTTTGTCGTTGTTGATGTTTTCTTAGTAGTTAGTATAAACCCTTCATTCTCGCATATGATAAAAATATATATTCATTTTCTCCTAATTCATGGTTTGATTTGCTCGATTCGGAGAGTATAGATTGCATAATGCGGGGTGAGGTGAAGTTGCACTCTAGCGAAGAAATAACCAACTATAATCTTTTACATCATGAATAAAAAAAAATTCAAACCAACTATAATATGTTTGTCATGAATAAAAAATTCTCAACTCGTAGCAAATTACTTACCTTTAAATGTGTTCCGACAATCAATTCAAATAAAGTTGGAATTTGTCGAGACCCATATTTTAACTCTTCTAATTTTGAAACTATGTATGGTGAAGAATTGTATCATTCTCAATAGTACAAAAGAAGTTTTCTCTTCATATTTAGTCAATCTATGACTTGAATGTAGACCTTCATATTTTGTTTCGTTGTTACATCCTCTTGTCGTTAATCGCCTCGATTTGTTTTCAACTCTTATTGAAAATCACAATCAAGTTAAAATATATATACCGTTATGTCTTTATTTTTATGTGTATTTTGTTGCTTGGTATTTGGTATAGGGTAGCAAATAAATATAAAACTTTAATCTAAATTAATAATTGTGCTTCAATGAAGACAATATTCAAATCATCAAAAATATGTAAAGAAATTTTCAAATTTAAGTAAGAAGAACGCTACTCAAAGCATCAAAAATTATATAAAGAGATTTTCAAATTCAAGTAAGAAGAGATCAATGACCTACCAAGAGAAGAATTAATGCAACTTGACTTCGCAAAACAACTTTTTTCGCTTTTAAACATCCACTGGGTATAGTTCTATGACAATTTTATTCGAGTACTTTAGATGGGTCTCTGGGTCCACAATTTCACTTATTAAATTTCATATCATATATAAGTTTAAAATCTTTTGCAAAACTCTTTTCAAATCAAATTGCATTGTACAATTAAAATAAAACCAACTTAATTTCTAATTCATTAATAAATTATTTGTAATTAAATTAGTAAAATCATAGGGTCCACGAGCGACGCACGTACGTGCACCTTACTAGTATGTTTAAATAGAACAACACTAATAGTAGTTAATAATAATAATAATAATAATATAATAGTCATATCAAATTTGACAAGTTAAGAATTAAATAAGAATTTGATTTGGATCGCAATGATTACTTTTGGGTCACAAACTTTCGGATAATCGAGTTCGAGTTCTTGTATGACTGAAATGGATAAACACACGTCGACTAGCCAGGGTGGTCCTGGCTAAGACCCTCTAATGCCTAAGTCGATCGAGTTATGTGAGGTAATGCGATATATAAAGACAAAATGTAAAAATAAGAGGTAAAAGTAGCGAGAATGAATAGTTACCATCAAGTTTCTTTGTAGCATGGTATTTATAGATATTCTGGCACATGTGAGGTTTGTGGTTGCGTCAAGTGTAATCATCCGGAGGGTGGAGTTGTACTAGCTAGGTTGCCAGGAGATTAATGGTCCACCTTTTCGGGTTAGGCCCATTCCTCCGATTCGGGTCGATACTGAAGCTTCAAGACCAATTTCGATACCTCATTGTGTAGAGGCTTTAAGTAGGTCCCAAGGGGTGTGAGTGTAAGGTTTAGAAGGGGGTTTGAATAAACCTTACCAACTTTTCGATTTAGTCCTATTAAAATAGTTCGAGTTAATTCTTCACAAAATAAGTCTTTGATGGACACTAAGTTAGTTAACCAAATAGAGTTAGCCACTCAATGACTCTCGGCGAGTTGTTGATAGAATAACTTTCACCGCTTAGTCTAAAGCTTAATCGAACGTGATATGTTTTCATTGGAAGACTTAACACCCTTGAATTTGGTTAAGATTAGTTTTAACACTTGGTTTTAGCACTTTGTTAAATGTCAATTGGATAGCAAATTTATCATCAACTATAAGATAATATGCGAGAATTGAAGTCTTTGAAATTTAAATGACACAATAAATTTTATAGAGGTTCGAAGATGGGGTAATTCTTCTAATCCTCTCTTCTCCAACTCCTGGAGGAATCCACTAAGTATTGATTAGAGTTCAAATTGGTTATTAGTCCGGATGCAAGTCTTGATCACACACTAACTTGATCCTTTGGGACTCGGTCTGGAGATGCCTTGGTCACACAAACCGGCTTCTCGTCCGACTCGAGTTTTTCTTCACAGGGCAATCGCCTCACATTACAACTCACTTGCTCAAGTTTCTTGGATTTGATCACGAAGCCCTCCAAGTACTTAAGATCGGTTCGACCTTGAACCTTTCTACAATCCTCCGTAGAATGTAGACCCTTTGATTCTTCAAATATTTCCTCTTCAACTCGATTGAAGTCGTCTTTCCTTCACGGTGAGTGTTGGATTGATTTCCTTCAAGTTTTGGCCTCGAGGATTAAGCTTGAATGACTTGAGAATATTTTGTAGGTTACTGACTCAAATGATAGCTTGAATGTTCATAGTACAGTAGTCAAGGTCACCTCTTCTCAAATTAATTCCTCGACCTTTTATAGTGTTCTTTTGAAAATCGCCCGTTGAAGAGATATGCTTATTTTTAAAAGACACTTGTGGTCGTTGGCTTGTCTTGTTGCGATCCTTGAAATTGACATTTCCTCGTATTGAATGAACCTTCACTATTCGTAGTTCGACACGGTGCGTGCTTCCCATTGGTTTATTCCTTTTGCACGCTTCTCGGGATCGAGCACTTCAAGAAAGGCAAGATGGAAGTATTACTTGGTTAAATAACTTTCTTGACTTACGTAGGCAATGTGATCCTTTTGATTGTCTTGACTTGATCTGCAGTTCCTTAACTTCCCGGATGACTTTGAGTCGACTTCCAAACATGGGATGACTCATATGTCACTTCAACTTGAGACTTGGCTATCTTGGGTTGACTTGACCGACACTTCACACAACAGATTGCATCTCGGTGATACTCCTCCAGTCAAGTTCTGTCTTCTCTTCCTTGCTATACTCACCGCATCACAAATGAGTCTTCATTCTAGTCTCCGGTTGACTTCTTGCATATTTAGGCATAGGCCGACTTAACTTAGTTCGAACAACCCTATCTATTACAATGCAAGTTACAAAGAAAATGGGGTGCCAACTTTCTAGTCTAAGTTTTAATGGCATTCATCAAAATCTAAAAATAAATTTCCCAACATTTTCCCCTTTTGATGATGCCAAAACTTAAAGCATACATATAAAATGTAAATATCAAAGATACATACGAGATAGTGCAAGAATGTGAGAGAATATATGCGTAGAATCAACTTTTTTATTGATCATAGCATTCTTGTCCTTTACACAATTGTTTACAAAGTTTATCGAGCAAACATCTATGTCTACGCAAAAAAAAATAGAGAAATTACTGATTTCTTATTCAATGTCTGAAGACTTACATACTTATGTATTTACAATAGTAAATTACATGAAAGGGTGAACAACAACACTTCATCTCCTTCACGCCTCCTTCTTTCCTCATCACTCTGTCTTCTTCCTCGCCTTTTTCTCTTCTTCTCTTTCTTCACCGCTTTCTTTTTCTCATATGCTTTTCTCGGCGCCTTCATCTCTTCTTTTTCTTTCTTGTAGTTCTTCCCACAAAGTTTGTCTTTTATTCTCTTCATCGATTCTCTTTACATACTCAACATTGTTCTTGGCCACTTGCAAGTTAGCTACTTCACAAACCTAGCCCAATAGATCCTCTTTTCTTCCCCGGATCTATGTATTATATATTTTGGGTAGAGGTCTGTGGTCCGAAACCTCTTCCTCCACTTTCTTCTTCCTCTACTCTCTGGGTATGTATTGTCTTGGGGCCTTCTTCTTCCCATTGAGTGACCAAGAGAGTGATCGGCAGAGTGACCGCGAGTCTGCTATCTTTCAACTTCTTCGCATAGCTTGAGGCCTTTTTCCCAATACAAGTCCCAGTGCTTGGGCCATGGTCATGTTCTCGAAGTATCCTGGATGCGAGTGTCTTGAATTCATCAACAGATCTCGGCTCGGTTACGACGTCGAAATGGCATCGGTGTCTCTTCCCGCCGGAATGCCTCCATATTGTTTCAAGATATGTCCATTGCACGGGCATCCATTTTTCTTTCAATCTCTGTCATCTCTGCTTCTACTATTTTCCTCTTCTCGGACATGGACACTGCAGAGTGTTGGAGCCGGCAGAGTCACCGGAACCTTGTTGATTATGTCACCGTGACAAGTCCTTGTTGAGGGTTCTCGCAACCATTAAGGTCATGTCTTTCGAACCTTCCTCGTCAACATATTTTCCCTTTTTTTCTCTTCTCTGTTCTTGTTGTCTTTGCCTTTATAGCTACGTCCTTCTTCTTCTTACCGCAGATCCTTTCAACGTCTTTAGGTATTTCTCTTCCCCTTTTTGGCATCATCAAAGGAGAGAGGAACCCCTGAAACATGTCGGCAAGCATGAAATCTAGACGGTGATAGCCGAGTTCTCGCTTGGACTCTGTGCGGAGTATCTTTGCCGAAATTCGAGCGGGTGGCTTTCGACTCATTTGTCACCAACTTCATTTCAGCCATAAGAAGGCTGAATTTTGTATTCATATTTTCTTCCACTCGCAGAAGTTCTTTTCAAGAAATTCGCGCAATTCCATCTCTGTGGTATGAGATTCATGAATTCTATCAATGTTTTCTTGCATTCTTCTCTTCATATCGGCGTTATCGGCGCTCTAGATCAAAGATCTTATTGTACAATGCTTTGAAGTATCGACTTGTTCCACACGCATTGTTTGCTTCTTTGTTACCACCATTCCCGATCCTAACTACAATCCCACGCAGACGGATCGGCCGTAAGATTAGCATCTCGTTATCCACCTCATGTCCAGGGAGGCCTGGTGCCTTTCCATCTTCTCTATTTTTGCAAAAATCGCCTTGAAGACTTCCCCAACCTCACCACACTTCCGTCTCATGGCTGGAGGCCAAGCGACATCAAAGTCGAAGTCTGCTGGAATGATGGTATATGTGGGAAGAAGAATCGGATCTGTCTATGGAAACGTTGTTGGTCTCTAGCTGATTCGTCATCAAGAGCGGCACTCTAGTGAGAAGGGAACGTTTCTTCAAAAGCATCATCACGGACATAAGGAATCTGTTCAACAAAGAGCCCATGGTCGTGATGTGCCCGGTTGTGTTGATTCTATGCGGCTTTGGCGGCTGCGCAGCTTAATCGTGATTCACTTGAGTCTGTTGTGGTATGGACTCAGTGGCCGAGCCTCACTGCCTCAATAGCTTCGTCGGTCTCGGTGGTGTTTCTTTGAGTTGTCCGGTCCTCGGCCGTATCGGTGGCGTCATCAAAGATGATGATATTTGGAGAGGTGTCTCATCATCGAAATTGAAAGTTTGACGAGTAGCCTTAAGATCGGACTTACTCGTGCTTAGGAGAACATCCTCACCGAGTCTTTTGATTTGCGGTGGGGATGACTCGGCTTCGTCTTCACCTTCGGATCCCAAAAATGTTACATCGGATTGTCTTGGGAATCGTGAAGAGCACTTATCTCCTTCTCGGATGCATCAATGATAGTAGGAGGGATGTTACTAGGCTTCATCTCTTTACCCCGGAAGTCTCAACCTCCCGTTGGCCTTCACTACCTCCCGCAATCTCAACTACGGCGAGGCCTTGGACAATCCCTTCGATAGGCTCAACTGTCTTTAGGGTCTTGGAGGTGGCATCCACCGGAGTCTCAACTCCATGGATTGCACTTTCATCGCCAGTGTTAACTCCCGGGCGAGATCCATCATGTGCCTCTGTTTCTTCAAAGAACGTCATTGGCCTTCGAGCGATTGACACTTTCGATTGAGACATCTCAACCGCCTGAGCCTCGTAGCTGATAACTTGTTGTGTATTTGTTTGTTTTTCCTTTTCCACTTTGCTGCGAGATTCGTTGTGGAGTCACCGCAGATTCTCCGACCTAGCTGCAATGGAGAGAATTTCCCCACTAAACCGGCGCACCACCCGGTGAGTGACTTGGAATGGGGTCACTCTTCTCCCGGACTCCCATTGTTTCCTGTGAGTTGTAAGCCGTTGGGGCGGGTGGTAAGACACCTTCGCAGGGGTTGGCTCGACTTGGGTCCCCAAGTTCCCGCCATCGCCAATTCCTTAATGCCTTCATCGAGTGAGCGGGGAAGTGGTAGCGAAGAACAATGATTGCAATCCGCCGCATCACTCCCATAGGATCAATCTCCACCGTGATTTGGAAGATTCCCCAGGGCCTTCCATCACCAAGTTGCTCATGTAGAATCCTGGACTGCATGGCTTGGTGCATCTCCAATTCTTCATGGCAGCAGGGTCCGGATCTTCATCGCTCTCTCGAAAGCGTATCAAGTGTGGATGGGTATGATCGGTGGTTCCAGATTAGAGGACAGATCGGCTTTCTCACGAGCTTGACTTCCTCGCGCCTCTCCTCCTCCTTGTCTTTGAAGATCTGCAAGATATCTGTGCAGTTTTCTTCATCCAATGCTTGGACCACTGTGGTCAAACCGAGGAAATTCAACAGTTCTTCTTCTTCTTCAATAAACTCCAGTCTTTGGAACGGTTCTCTTGATCGACTCAGCTTCCACTTTCTCCATTCTCGCAGACGATTTTGGATGTCTGGATATGGTGGGGATAGGATCATCACATCATCATCTTCTTCATCATCATCTGTCTATTGCCCTTCTTTTTCAGGAATAGAAGGCAACATACTCTTTGCTCAACTCCTTCAAAGATCGGGGAACAGTGGAGACACAAATTCACCTGTCAGGGGATTATCTTGTCTCACCGCTTTTTTTTTGTCCTGTCCACAGCTGGGTCTTCGACTTGCCTCTGTTGATCGGCTTCAGCAGACTTGCGATTGCATCAATAATCTCTGGAGACTCTACCTCTCCAGTTGTTTCAATGATCCTGCTCCACCGGTGAGTGGCGACTCACTGTTTTCTCAAGCTCCGATCGCTTGAAGAGTCTTCTCCTTTTGTCCTTACCAGAGGAATTTACTGGTTCGGATGCGCTTTCTTCGAGTCCTGGCGGTGGGGGCCAGTGCTTCTTTCTTTTTCGAGGAGCTGGCTTTCTAGGCTTGTCGATCCTCTCCTTTTCTTGACAACCGAATAAGGTATTTGAGGTTCCTTCTCCTGCATGCGGCTGCAGGGGCAGGTGACTCGGCTGCGGGGCAGTGCGGTTTTCTTTTTCTTCGCTGGGGGGCGCGATCTTCTTTGCACTGCAAGAGGGCAGCCTTCTTCTTGAGAGGGGAGGAGACAGTTGTTTCTTCAGGTGTGAGCCGATTCCCCTCACTTGTGTCCGCTCTCTTAGCATAAGCTCTCATCTCGTGTTCGGAGGGATTTGATTGGGACATCTTTTTATTAACATGGAACGCTTTTCCATGTCGGAGAGAACACCTTTCACCTCCATCAACCGCCAATCACCAGGCCATACCCCAAGGATCTTCGACGATCCATCTCGCTTTGAATGACTTATTCCCGATATTTTGGCGAGTCTCATTGTATACAAACTCAGCCCGATTTTACCTTCTTTTATTCCATGATCGCGACCATCACGATCGGCTTGGTTTTGGACAGGTGATTAAAGCCTCCAAATTTGATGTCTACGCACTTGGCAACAATATCCAGGCAGCTTGTGGTAATCTTCTTTCAACAGCTTTCTTGTCACCGTGTAGACAACTTTCGCAAGATAGTCGGGTTTGGCCACTTCCTTCCATGCGGCGGCCAGGTTTACATCGGCCTCATAGATCTCCTAGCACTCCTTCCCGGGTAGCAAGCGGTTTCTCGCCAAATCCTTGCGCTTATTGTTACTTTCTTCCCGTGAACAAAGGACTTGATGCCCTCGTCGTGAACTTCGGCGTTCACATAGAAGCTGCGTGACCTCCTCCACGTAGGTCATTTGAAACTCCATTGAGAGAAAGGGTTTCCTCCAGACTTCTCCACTTTCTCGGCTATTTTCTTCACAAGGGTTTCGTCAAACCCCTAGTTGATCATTTCTTCAAAATCCACGGTAGAACCAAAGGTGGATTTGTTTTCCCAACTTGACGAAATTGTGAGTAGATGCCATTTCTTGAAGCTTTACCGAATGAAACTTTGAAAAAGTGCTTTGAAACTCTGTAGGGTTTCGAGAGAAAACTTTTTTCTTTGCTTTGGAGAGAGATGAACAGTTTGTGTAAAGTGAGAGAAAAATGGACGAAATGGTATATGTATGGGCTATGAAAGAACGTGCGGATGGTTTTTGAAATTTGATCAAGATCAACGGCTCAAATGTTGCACGCCGATTAACATTTAGTTTTTCACATTTAATGCAACAAAGATTTATATCCAATCATAAGCTTAGTATGCGGCTTTTGAATGTACACGTCATAATTATCTTGACGTCATTCTTAAAAACATTCCCGCTTAGCGAAAATGAATGCGTTTTTCTCACTTCGCTCATAGGCGACTCGACCTTGCTTCTTAGCCGATTCAACTCTTCTTCTCTCCATTCACATCGTGACTCAAATTTGTCGGCAACTCGTTGCGGTGACTTTCCGATCTGGTGATTCACTTAGTCATTTGTTTCAAGAGCTCCGCCTTTTTCCATCTTTTCATGTTCCATCTCTTTTCCTTGAGTCTTACGAGTGTCAACTCAGCTCAATTAACCCTAATTCATGCTTGAGTTCTTCAAATCTTAATTCACATAATGGTTTTGTGAATATATCACCTAACTTGCTTATCGGTTGAGATGTATTCCTAAGTGATGTCCTTCTTTTCAACATGGTCTCTTATGAAATGGTATCGACATCAATGTGCTTTGTTCTTGAGTGTAACACGAGATTTTGAGTGATTGCAATTGCACTTGTGTTATCACACATAATTGGAATTTCCTTTTCTTCAACTTCATAGTCTCTCACCGCTATCTCATCCATAAGACTTGGGCACAACCCCCCGCTATGTATTCTCGCCAAACCGTGGATGTGGCTATTGAGTTTTGCTTCTTCTTTGAACCAGAAATTAACCTATTTCCAAGTATTTGACATGTACCGTAAGTACTCTTCCTGTCAACTCTACATCCAAAGATAGTCGAATCTAAGTAACCAATTAGCTTGAATCCACCTTCCTTTGGATACCATAAGCCAACTTCTTGCTTCCTTTAAGTATCTCAATATTCCCTTGGCTTTGATCATGTGGCTTTCTTTAGGAGCAGATTGAAATCTTGCACATACACTTACAACAAAGGTGATGTCCGGCCTACTTGGCGTGAGATAGAGCGTGATCCAATGAGTGCTTTGTATCTTGTTTGATCCACGGGCTTGCCATCCGCATCCATATCAATTTTGACTAATGTAATCATTGGTATTTTCACGAGAAGACTTCTCTTCCATACCAAATTTCTTCATTAATTCTCCGTGTACTTTGTCCGACTTATGAAGGTTACATCCTTCACTGTTTTACTTGGAGTCCTAGGAAGAATGTCGCTCTCTCCCATCATGCTCATTTCAAACTTGCTTTGCATGAGGTTTGAAAATTTATCACACAACTCTTTGTTTGTGGATCCAAAAATGATGTCATCCACATAGATTTGAACAAAGATATACTCTTCCCATCTTGAATTACAAGAGTGTTCTATCTACTTTGTCTTTTGTGAATCCGTTCTCGATCGGAATTGTGATAATGTATCATACCATGCTCTTGGTGCTGTTTCAATCCATATAGAGCTTTCTTGAGCTTGTACACTTTATCTCCAAGAGCCTTCTCTCAAATCCTGGAGGTTGTTCAACATATACTTCTTCTTCCAATAATCCATTCAAGAATGCACTTTTTTACATCCATTTGATATACAATGAAGTTCTTGTGTGCAGATAGGCAAGAAACATCCTTATTGCTTCTAATATTGCAACAAGGGGGCAAAAGTTTCATCAAAATCTATTCATTCTTCTTGGCAATACCCTTTGGCTACCAATCTTGCCTTGTTTCTTACCACAGAACATTCTTCATTCATTTTGTTTAAAAAACCCATTTTGTACCAATAACATTTTGATGGGTTGGTCTTTGAACCAATTCCCACACTTTGTTCCTTTCAAACCGATTCGACTCTTCTTGCATGACTTGAATCCAATGTGTGTCATCTAATGCTTGTGACACATCTTTTGGTTCTATTTGAGAGATAAAACAAGTGAACATAGCTTCTTGTTGAGCTCGGATCTGGTTCTTACACCTTCTCTTACATCTCCGATGATTAGGTCCGGAGGATGGTCCTCGGCCATCTTACATCGGGTTGGAGTAAGTTAGTGGATTTAGTCTTCTTGTAGTTGTGTTGTCTTGAGCAGCTCTCTCATTATCACTTAGTCTGCAGATTGTCCAAATTGTCTTTGAGATTCACTATCTCTTCTCTTCATCTTGGTTAATTGCTCGGCTTGACTTCAACATAAGGACTCTTCGCACGGTTGGTGATTCAACTTATCGGCCTAACTCTTGATGTCTTCTTCATTTACCTTGGGTTCATCAAACACCACATGGATGGACTCTTCGTAACCATTGTTCTCTTGTTGAGCACTCTATAGGCTTTACTTTCACCGAGTATCCCAAGAAGATACCTTCATCGACTTTGGCATCAAAAGCCTTTAAGTTGTCTTTGCCATTATTATGGATGAAGCATTTGCATCCAAATATTCTAAAGTATGCAACATTTGGCTTTCTCCCCGTCCAAATCTCATAGGGATTTTTTTGCCACCGTCCATCTATCATGCATCTATTTTGAGTATAACATGTTGTGTTTATTGCTTGACCCAAAATCTTTTAGGTAGCCCTACTTGGTAAACATGGTCCTTCTTTGCTTTTTTTGAGAGTTCTTTCCTTCTTTCTCAACTCCATTCTGTTTTGTGGGATTCATGCTTTGCAGATAGTTCATGAGCAATACCATTTTCAATACAATACTCGAGTTATTATTGTAAGTCAAGCGGCTACGATAATCTAGAGGGGGTGAATAGATTATCTCCATCTTTTCGATTTTGCCCTCTTTTTAAACCGAATGCTCAAAGACAATAATAAAGGTGCGAGAATGTAAACAACACACATCGATTTATAGAGGTTCAACCCACCTAGGGCCTAATCTTCTACCACCCCAAAGATATCCGGGATGGATTTCAAAAAAGAAAAAGAATTTTATTAATTACCAAAATTAATACAAACTCAACTTACAACACCTTGAAGAGCACCACATTCTTCTACAACACCACCTTTGGAGATTACCACAATCTCCCTTTGAAGATTACCACAATCTTCCTTCAACGGCACCTTGAGAAAATTACCACAATCTTCAACCTTGAAGAATACCAAATTCTTCAACACCTCAACAAGAAGATTACCACAATCTTCTTACACCTAACACCTAGATCACCCAAGTATGTTCTTACCACAAGAACACTCACAAGGATATCTTGTGTTGAATGATTACCCAAATTCAAGATTACAACTCGATAATTGATAATACAATAGAGTGCAAGTGTAATCAAGAAAAGCCTAGACCTCAAGAATGTGAAAGTGAATAGCTAGGCAAATTACAACAAGAAATAAGACAATGTAAGAACAGGTGTATTCTTGAGTGTATTTTGTTGTTTTGTAGTTTTCTATCTTGTAGTTGTGCTTCATATCTTCCTCTATTTATAGAAGATGTCTTGTACATGATAGGCTCCTCTTGGGGACATGAATTCTGTAAAAAATTGCAAGACAATTGAAGAAAAGAGTTGTTAGAAATCCATCCCACAAATTAAGGGAAAGTTGTCTGCTGTCAAACGGTCAGATTTTTGCTGTCAAACCATAGGGCGACCGGTCGCGCACAAATAGAAGTTTGAAACATAACGCAACAATTTTACATAGGGCGACCGGTCGACGTAGGCTTCGACCGGTCACCCCATTGCTCAGCCGGTCGAGGGAGACAAAAATGAGAAACAGAAGTTTCTGTTCTACGAGGGGCGCCAGCACTGGTCGCCTAGCTAGTCGGCCGACTCTGCCCCCTCGCTTTGTTCCCGTCCCTTTTTCTGTTCCAAAACTCAACACAGGTATGGGTTGCCCTATAGGGCGACCGGTCGAGCCTGAAACATAAGTGTTGTCCAATTTTATATCGAAAATAAACTTCAAGAAATACTCCGAAAAATAGTAAAAACATTTTAAACCGATCGGGAGTATTAGGACAACATTCAGGGACATAGTTTTGATGTAAAAATATTTTGACATAAAATCATTAAAAGCGTTGTCCATTTTAGTCGAAAACAAACTTGAAGAAATACTCTGGAAAGTATTAAAACCATTTTAAATCATTTAGGAGTATTTGGACAACCTTTAAAAACATTGTTTTGGTATAAAAACAAAATCATCAAAATCATGATAAAACCATTTATCAAACAATCTCCCCCTTTTTGATGATTACAAATCAAAATAATTCAACAAGACGATTTTGAAAACAAAACAATTTTGAGAGGCGATTTTGAAAACAAAAACAAGTTTTCCGTTGAGAGCGACAACATTCCGCACTATAAACGCAAGGATGGGAGTAGAGATATTCAAACACATATAGCAAATGCTCCCCTATCAACATGCGCAACAAAAGTAATATAGAAGCAACTTCAACATAAGCTAAAATCTTAGCTTTTCGATATTGAGCTTAAGTATCAAAAACTTAAAAGCTCTCCTGTCAAAGAGACATCATTAGAACCGTATATAAGTCCATACTACAACCAATGGACCAAGAATCATACACAACCATAAAACACCAAGTGGACTAAATATGATCCACAACTTATGGTTTTATGAAGCCATAGCTTATAGCTTCTTTTCGTTAAGTTTATCTTAGCTTCTTTGAGCTAAAGAGCTTATAACCTGTTTCTCCCCTTTGGAATCATCAAAAAGAATGTTAGCACGATAAATACATCATATATTCATATCAAGGTGCGCAACTAAACCAATGTATCGAGCTATTTGAACATTGAAGATTATAAATCAAATAGGAGGGAAAAGTCGAATCATACGACTTGTAGAAGCTTATGAAAACTCATTTGAGAAACAAAACATGGTCTCTATAAATATATAAGTCTTTTGAAATCGAGAGAATCATGTAGGTGATGAATGTTTCATTGAAACGTTTTATCAAACACTTGGGCGCTTCAAAAATTGAAAAAGATATATATAACCCTTGTAAATGAAATCAAGCCAAGTTTTTCATCACCAAATACAATTTAACAAATATCAATCATCAAAAATCAATAAGTTCATCACAAAAATATATGAATTGCATCAAGAAAGATACATATAAGCCACAAACTCAAGGGTTCAACCCAATTGAGCTAAAGAGAGTGAAATTCTTACCATTCAATCGGTAAAGATGAGCGTTGATGATGATAATCGAGTTGGATAATCCCCAAACTATGTAATTCATGCAACAAAAACACATTTGAAATGAAATGTGTGTGCAAATGACAAAGGGGACGAAATAGAGAAGAAAAAGGCCAAAATGTCAAATTCTCGAAAAATGAAAAGCAATATATCTCAAAACTCAAATAGGGCAACCGGTTGGAGGTCAAGGCGACGGTCGGAGGCTAGATGACGATCGACCTCGGCCCTTCAAATTTCATCGCTTCTTTCTCATTTTGCAAAATCCGAAGTTTGATCCAAAATCCGATTTTAAGCCCCTAAGTTTTAAAAACGTGCAAAATGCAAACGTAGACCTCATTCAATATACATTATGTCATAATCAAGCTCGAAATGAGGTAAAATACTCGGCGGTGAGTGATTAAAAAGTCCGTGAGTTATCCTTGAGACGGAATTAAACACATCTCAAATTTTTGTTAAACATGCAATCCCTTTTAAAAAATATCGAATCTCAATATGTTTAGTTCGATTATGACGAACCATATTTTGAAAAATCATTATCACCGTACTTGTTATCCCGAAAAATAATAACGTTTTAAAACTTTGGATGAACAAGTCATAAGAAGAAGTGCCTTTGAAAATCTCATTTAACGGTACTTTAATGAGATTCGTTGGGATTATTTTTGAAGTCGAGCATATAGACGTAAGGCATATAGAACGTCGATTCTAAGGAGTAATAAATGAATAAACATACCTCGAATTCGTTTGTCAATCATGCCTACCTCAACCTTGTGTCAATTTTCACATTTGTGGCCATATAGGTTGAAATGGTTCTTTTCTTCTTCAATGCCTCACTTCTTCTTTTCTATACTTTGAGTGTGGAATATAACCACCTTCTTGCATTGTTGAACTTGAATTCCAATGATCAAATTTGAGTTCCCCTCATCATGATTACCTTGAGTTCACCTTGCATTGACTTGAAAAATATCTTCTTCTTGAAAATACCTTCAAGCTACTAACCTCGACTTAGTTCGACCAATGTTGCCTTGGTCATCGAGTTTGTTCCGGAATACCCTTTTTGTCTTCTTCATCACTATCATCATAAGGCATCCAATTGATCTAAGGTGTTCATAATAGAACATTTACATCCAAATATTTTGAGGTAACTAATATTTGGAGTACTTCATTTCTCATCTACACAACTTAACAAACTCATTAACGACATCGCTTATATAAGCAAGAAAAAATAGCCCAAGAGATATCACAAGTAAGCTCATGCCATAAAAATCCATAAGAGATGATAACACACTTTAGTCTACAAAAATGCACAAGAGTTTTAAAACATCATGTAAGGTCTTCTTTTTCAAAAATATTTTAAAAACACAAATATATATTGAAGACCTTAATTAAAAATAAATACTTGAAAACTCATTTTGCAATTAAGACACAAATAAAAACATGCAAAAATAAAATACATATTTAAATAGGGAGATACGGTTTACCAATTCGCCATTTCCATGGGTTGTGTCGTTCCCATTGTTGATGATATCTTCCCATTTGAAAATCTTCATGTTAATGATGGTTTCTCCAACTGCTCCATTTCCAAGCATTGTGGCCTTCCCATTTTTGAAAGTGTCTTTCTCTTGAAAAATCATCTTGTTGATGATGTCTTTGCCATTTCCAAGGATTTTGTTCATTCCATTTTTGATTGTTTCCTCTTCTTGGAAAATGACTTTGTTGAAAATGTTTTCTCCTTTGATCAAATGAAATGGTCATTTGATGTTTTCTTGGCGGTATGAATTTTCTTTGATTATTATTTCGCCGGGTACCTAATATAACATTGTTTTGTGGTACCCTCAAGTGCTTGGGTCCTTTGGGATTAGTCTTGAGACTTTTAGGTCTCCAAAGATAATTTGAGCTATTTCTAGCCCGACAAGTATTTACTGTATGACCCTTTTTACCGCAATAAAAACAAGTAATATTACTAACATGCATAGGAACTCGATTCTTTTTCATATGCTTGACAATATTAGGCTCATGATCAAGTTCACTATTCAAACTATCACAACCATTAACATTCACAACATTGGGCAATTTATTGGTACTCAAGTTGGTTTTGATAGATCATTTTTCATGCAATTAATATCCTCAACAAGAGTACTATTTTGTTTTTCAAGGTTTCTAACCTTGTCAAGTGTGGTGGTGTGAGCACATGATAGAGATTCATAGGAAGTAAATAAATTATCCTTTTCATTTTTTAAAACATTGAATTCCTTTTTCAAGTTTTTGTATTTAACAAGTAAGTCTTGGAATTCATTTGAAGATCATCAAAATCATTTTGCAAATCACTATAATCATTTTGAATAACAATATCATAGGAAGTAGAGGGTTTAAGACATACCTCGTTTTCTTCTTCGATGCCCATAAGACAATGTTCAACTTCTTCATAGTTGGAAGTTGTAGGAGGCTTGTTCCTTAGATTTGACATTGTATGCCTTTGAGAAGTAGATGCTTTTGTTTGACTCCTTTCATTTGCAAATACTCCATAGATGGCTTCTAATTTTTGCCATACTTCATGTGCCAATCGAATTTCTAAAATATGTTCATATTCCAAATTAGTAAGTGAACAATACAAAATAATCGAGAGCTTTACCGTTTAAGGAGATGATTTTCTTTTCTTCATCATTGAGCTCTTTGAAAGCTTTGGAGGTGTGTGGTGTATTCTTCGTCGGAATGGATTCTCCATTGATGACGGTGTTCCAAATATCGAACCCGCAACTTTGTAAATAGCATTCCATTCTTTCTTTCCAAAATGTATAATTTTGGAATCAAATAATGGTGGCTTGGTGGTGGAGGTGCCGGTAAGATGAGCTTCGTTAAGAGCCGACGGTCGTTCTCTTCACTCGCGATGTGAAACGAGCTTTCCAAAGAGTTTGTCTCGATACCACTTGTAAGTCAGCGGCTACGATAATCTAGAGGGGGTGAATAGATTATCTCCATCTTTTGGATTTTGCCCTCTTTTTAAACCGAATGCTCAAAGACAATAATAAAGGTGCGGAATGTAAACAACACACGCCGATTTATAGAGGTTCAACCCACCTAGGGCCTAATCCTCTACCACCCCAAAGATATCCGGGATGGATTTCAAAAAGAAAAAGAATTTTATTAATTACCAAAATTAATACAAACTCAACTTACAACACCTTGAAGAGCTTCACACTCTTCTACAACACCACCTTTGGATATTACCACAATCTCCCTTTGAAGATTACCACAATCTTCCTTCAATGGCACTTGTGAAGATTACCACAATCTTCAACCTTGAAGAATACCAAATTCTTCAACACCTCAACAAGAAGATTACCACAATCTTCTTACACCTAACACCTAGATGACCCAGTATGTTCTTACCACAAGAACACTCACAAGGATATCTTGTGTTGAATGATTACCCAAATTCAAGATTACAACTCGATAATTGATAATACAATAAAGTGCAAGTGTAATCAAGAAAAGCATAGACCTCAAGAATGTGAAAGTGAATAGCTAGGCAAATTACAACAAGAAATAAGACAATGTAAGAACAAGTGTATTCTTGAGTGTATTTTGTTGTGTTGTAGTTTTCTCTCTTGTAGTTGTGCTTCAAATCTTCCTTTATTTATAGGAGATGTCTTGTACATGATAGGTTCCTCTTGGGGACATGAATTACGTAAAAATTTCAAGACAATTGAAGAAAAGAGCTGTTAGAAATCCATCCCACAAAATAAGGGAATGTTGTCTGTGTCAAACGGTCATAATTTTGCTATCAAACCATAGGGCTTACGGCCGCACAAAATAGAAGTTTGAAACATAACGCAACAATTTTACATAGGGCGACCGGCGACGTAGCTTATTTGGTCACCCCATTGCTCACCCAGTCGAGGAGACAAAAATGAGAAACATAAGTTTACGTTCTACGAGCGCCGCCAGCACGGTCGACCGATCGCCCCCTCGCTTTGTTCTGTCCCTTTTTCTATTCCAAAACTCAACACAGTGCGGGTTTCCCTATAGGGTGACCGATCGAGCACGAAACATAAGTGTTGTCCAATTTTATATCGAAAATAAATTTCAAGAAATACTCCAAAAATAGTAAAAATATTTTAAACCGATCGTGTGTATTAGGACAACATTCGGGGACATAGTTTTGATGTAAAAACATTTTGACATAAAATCATTAAAAGTGTTGTCTATTTTAGTCGAAAACAAACTTGAAGAAATACTCCTAAAGTATTAAAACCATTTTAAATCATTTAGGAGTATTTGGACAACCTTTAAAAACATTGTTTTGGTATAAAAACAAAATCATCAAAATCATGATAAAACCGTTTATCAAACAATTATTCCATTGACAAACTCGGTTCCTCTGTCGGATCTTATTTTAATGGTGGTTTGACTCTTTTCATTTTGGATTCTCTTCATCAGCTGTGGTAGCTTCTGCAAGGTTTCTTTCTTCTTACACATGAAAATTGTCCATGTGTATCTAGAATAATCATCTACTACCACCAAGGTGTATTTCTTCCCACTTATGCTAGCTGGTTCAACTGGACCAAATAGGTCCATATGTAACAGGTGCAATATCCTTGTTGAAGATGGACATGTCTTTTCTTTAAATGATGATTTGATCTGCTTTCCCATCTGGCATGCATCACATACACTCTCTTTCTTGTATACTTGAGTGCGAAGTCCTTCTACAAGATTACTTCTTGCAAGTTTGTTAATAGTCTTGAAATTCGGATGACTCGGCTTCTTGTGCCCGCGGCCAACTTGATTCTACCGTGTTTTGCTAGTAGACAAGTACTTAGTGTTGCGATTGACCAATCCACCACATACATGTTCTTTTGTCTCCGCATCCTCGTAGCACTACTTCATTAGATTCATGTCCTTGATTTGGCATACACCCATGTTGAATCCAACATTATAGCCACTTGTCACGAGTTGGTCGATACTTAGCATTGAAGTTGAGTCCTTCAACATATGCAACATCTGTGATCTATAATCCATTTTTCTTGATGGATTCAATGCCTCTTATTTCTCCTAGAGCTTCATTCCCTCCAAATATAACTTTTGCACCTCTAACCTCCTTGAATTTTGATAGATTTTTCTTGTTTCTGTCATGTGTCCAAAACAGCACTATCCATGTACCAGGTTCCTTGGCACTCACTTCTTTGAACCCGCAATCAAGAAATTTAGTTTTTAGGTACTCATACTTGCCTGGTCCCGAGGGTTAGTGTTGTAAGATGATCCAACCAACCTATAACCAAATGATTTGACTCTAAGGGGTTGCCATCTATCTCGTGCCATAATCATAATTTACTTTGGCAAATTGCTTGGGGTTTTGGGTTTATACAAATTTGTCTCTTTTGTCAGTATGTCTGTGTGTGTGTTTTAGCAATTGCCTTCCTTGGGTAGTTGTGATACCTCCGAGTGTAGTGTTTGGGTGCATATGTGTGTTTGAAGATAGCTCTTTTGCCTTTGGAATGGCCTTAGGCCGAGTTCTGGCCTTTGCCATCTGGCATGTATTCCATAGATCTTTCTTTGATTTTCCACATTGTACCAATCGGCTTGGCCGGTAGTTTCTACCATTCCCATCATATGTGTTCCTTTTATAGAACTTCTAGGGTTTTTGGTAGCTCTGTTTCTTCTTTTTATAGAGTACTTTCTGTTTGGAATTTCTTTGAGGAACTCATTTGGATTTCTTCTTAGTCATCCTTTCAAAGATACCCAACTCGGTTGTTTTTCTTTTTCTTTATAACCAATGCCGGTTTGGTTGTGATTGTGTTTTGGAATGAATGTGTGTGCACCATTTGGAGTTTTGGATTTTTGAGATGCTTCATTACTTGAAGATCCTTTTTCCAAAATCACTTTGGGACCTTGACTTAGCATAGAGGAATTAAATCCTAAGCATGTCTTATCTTCACATTCTCTTTGGCTCATAATAAGATCATCCAAAGATTTAGATGCCTTAGTGAATGAGGCAATCACATTTTTGAGGTCATTTTCCCTCTTTTCTATAGCAGCTATCTCTCTTTATTAACTTAGTATTTTCAAATTTTTTAGTTCTTTATTCTCATCGGCTATGTGACTCGAGTACTCGGCTCCTTAGTCGGTTTGTGAGTTTTGCTTTGAAAGTTTTTTTTCCTCATTTAACAATGTGTGTGAGGATTTAATGTGCTCAAAGTCTTTCATCATTTTTCCTAATGAATCATAAAGATTAGTGGGTGATAAAGTGTGTGTGTCACAATCACTATCACTAGAATCGAGTGAGATGAGTTAAAGTGTACCTCATCTTCTTGGTCGGGATGGTCTTGTTCTTTGGCCATTAAGCATATCAAGGCTTCTTCTTCGTCGAGTCACTTGAGTAGTCACTTCACTACTCTCCGAGTCTGTTGTGTCTTTTGATTTGCTTTGTCTCGGCTGATCTCATCCGCACCAACATTGCCTTTTTCTTTTTTTGTTGTCTTTTTCTCTCAAGACTCTTCTTTCCTCTTCATTCATGTATTTGTTGACTACAAGATATGGGCAATCAATGGCATAATGACCTGGTTGCCTCGCAATTCCAAAGATAGATTCTCAACTTTTTGTTCACTCTTTCCATTCTCGGATTGTCGGCTCTTTGGTACTCGATCTTTTAATGTTACGCTCTCTTGGGTAGCTATCTTCCCTTGACTTGAACGGAGTTGAGTGTCTTCCGGAGGATTCACCTTTGCCTTTCTTGTAATTCTTGTTGAAGAACTTGTTAAATCTTTTAACCATTAAGGCAATCTCCTCTTGATCGATGACTTCTTTGCCTTGACTCTTTTTCCATGCTTAACTATTAGAGCAAATGTTGTTTTGGGCACAACTGTCTCTTCTTGATCTTTTCTTCTCACCAAATTCGTAGGCCTTGAGATCCGAGAATAGCTCATGGTTGGATGTTTTTGATAGGTCCATGGAATGTCTCAAGGCCATGACCTTCATTTCCCACTCACCGGAAGACTTCTTAGAATCTTCATACACATTTCCTTCTGTATATTCTTTTCCAAGTGCGAGATAGTTCATTCGTAATTTCGTGAATCGAGCATCCAGTTGATCCAGGGTTTCTCCTACAAGCATTTTAAAATTTTCAAATTTTTGTACAAAGAACAAATAGCTTATTTTCTTTGATCCGCTTTCGGAGCCTTCACAAATCAAAGTTAGCTTATCCCGGACTTCTTTTTTTGTCTTGCAAGATTTGACTTTGTTGAACATAGCTTTGTCCAAAGTCTTGTAAAGAATGTCCTTGGCCACATTGTCAGATTGTATCTTTTTCTATCATCATTTGTCCATTCAACTCTGGGGTTTTTCAACCATAGTGGTTTGGGATCCTCTTCTCCTTCACCAAAGCAGCCTCTCCTTGCGATTGTGTTCACTTTTAAAATTTATAGTGGCCCATCTTCTATTACTATCCACATTTCACCGTGCAATCTTTGATAGATGAGCCTGCATGTGAATTTTTCAATCATCAAATTCCTCAATTATGAACATAGGGATGCGTGTCAAATTTGCTTCCATGACAATAACTTTGCTAAATAAAAGAGTTTTGAAGGATCAAGTGCTAAAGCAAGCTTTGAAAGATTGGAGATCTAGTTCAAGAACTGCGGAAGGCTCAATGAACTAACCGCTCCGATACCACTTGTAGGTCCCAAGGGGTGTGAGTGTAAGGTTTAGAAGGGGGTTGAATAAACCTTACCAACTTTTCGATTTAGTCTATTAAAATAGTTCGAGTTAATTCTTCACAACTAAGTCCTTGATGGACAACTAAGTTAGTTAACCAAAGAGTTAGCCACTCAGCGGACTCGATCGAGCTGTTGATAGAATAACTCACCGCTTAGTCTAAAGCTTAACTCAACTCGTGATATGTTTTCATTGGAAGACTTAACACCCTTGAATTTGGTTAAGATTAGTTTTAACACTTGGTTTTAGCACTTTGTTAAATGTCAATTGGATAGCAAATTTATCAAAGAACTATAAGATAATATGCGAATTGAAGTCTTTGAAATTTAAATGACACAATAAATTTTATAGAGATTCGAAGATGGGGTAATTCTTCTATTCCTCTCTTCTCCAACTCCTGGAGGAATCCACTAAGTATTGATCGGAGTACAAAGTGGTTATCGGTCCGGATGCAAGTCTTGATCACACAAACACTTGATCCTTTGGGACTCGGTCGAGATGCCTTGGTCACACACACCTTCTAGTCCTTCTAGTCAGGCTCTTCTTCACAGGCAGCTGCCTTGCTACTACTTCTCTCACTTGCTCAAGTTTCTTGGATTTGATCACGAAGCCCTCCAAGTACTTAAGACTGTTCGACCTAACCTATCTACAATCCTCTGTGGAATGTAGACCCCTTTGATTCTTCAAATATTTCCTCTTCAACTGATTGAAGTCGTCTTTTCCTTCACAGTGAGTGTTGGATTGATTTCCTTCAAGTTTTGGCCGAGGATTAAGCTTGAATGACTTGAGAATATTTTGTAGGTTACAACTCAAATGATAGCTTGAATGTTCGTAGTACGGTAGTCAAGGTGACCTCTTCTCAAATTAATTCCTCGGCCTTTTATAGTGTTCTTTTGAAAATCTGCCCGTTGAAGAGATAGGCTTATTTTTAAAAGACATTTGTGATCGTTGGCTTGTCTTGTTGCGATCCTTGAAATTGAAATTTTCTCGTATTGAATGAACCTTCACTTTTCAAAGTTCGACACGTTGCGGTGCTTCCCATTGGTTTATTCCTTTTGCACGCTTACGGGACTGAGCACTTCAAGAAAGGTAGTATGGAAGTATTACTTGTTTAAGTAACTTTCTTTACTTCGTGCAACGGATCCTTTTCGATTGTCTTGACTTGATCATGCTTCCTTAACTTTCCCAAATGACTTTGAGTCACTTCCAAACATGGGATGACTCATCTGTCACTTCAACTTGAGACTTGGCTATCTTGGGTTGACTTGACCGACACTTCACACCGTTGCATCTCGATTGATACTTCTCGATCAAGTTCATATTTTCTCTTCCTTGCTATACTCTCATTTGCATCACAATGAGTCTTCATTCTAGTCTCCGGTTGACATCTTGCATATTTAGGCATAGTCATGTCTTAACTCAAATCGAACAACCCTATCTATTACAATGCAAGTTACAAAGAAAATGGGGTGCCAACTTTCTAGTCTAAGTTTTACATGGCATTCATCAAAATCTAAAAATAAATTTCCCAACAACCTCACTGTTTTTTTATCATTATTCCCCAGTTCATGAGGTTGTTGAGGGCTCGGGGTCATTTGGAGGAGCTCGAGGCGGGGACAAGCTCATGAATCTTGGTCTTTGATGGCTAGGAGCCCAAGGTCTTCTTCGAGCTCGAGGTCGAGGTCACGATCTTTTTAGATCTGTGTTGACCCGACTCCTGGGCTCTTTCTTGTCCTTGACCTCGTGTTCTCGGGACCACTAGCGATTTTTTATGGAGTTCATCTCCTCCTCGTGTATGTACCTATGTGCCATCTCTATCAAGCCCTCGACATCGCCCGGGGTCTTGAGCTGCTGCGGATGCGAGGGTCCTTTTTCAAAGCGTGAATCATGAATCTTGATCATCATATCAATTCTTAATTCATCGACCTCCAAGACCTCATTGTTGAACCGGTTAATGAAGTCTTGAAGAGGCTCTTCCTCCACTGCCGAATAGTAAAAAGGTACGCCTCTTAGCTTTCTTCTTACTTGCAAAATGGAAAAAGAATTTCCTCACCAATTGCTCATAAGACACCACTGCATCCCGACAACAAACTCGTGAACCACTCTTGCGCCCAACCCGACGGAGTAGTGATAAAAATTCGGGCATTTAATAGCATCCAATTGCCCGTACAAATGCATCACATATTCAAATTGTTAGGTGTTCTTGGGGTCCCGACTTCCATCATAGCGGGGTAGATTCGGGAGCTTGAAATTTGGGGTCACCAACTCTATCAAGATCTCTTCACAAAAAGGATATCCCCTCTTTTGGAGAGTGGAAGTAACCGCTCCCCTTCTATTCATTTCCTCCAACTTTAATAGCGAGCTCGATTTGTTCATCGAGCTCCCGCAGTTATCGCCAATGGCAATCGCGTCATGGGTACCCCCAAACTTTCGACCCCTAATCCCGCTTCTCGGGGACTGGTCTTGGAGGAGGAGGGGTCTGCTCTCGGCCTTCGTCCTCTTGCTCGAGACCTCTTGCGATACCTCTCTTATCCCGACGCTTATGGCCATCGTTGTCCTTAGCCGGACTGCTATGGGGTCGGGTCGGGCAACCCTTCTCTTGTCCCTCTCATTCGCGAGTTGTTGACTTCTTTCCATGACCAGACTTCTCAAAGTCTTCCTTCCTTATAGAGATCATCTGGTGGGGTCTCGCTTACCCGCCTCCAAAGGATCCTGGAATAGCCGAGCAAAGGAGAACTGCGGTTGTAGCACTTCCTTATCCTTCCCGGGTGTCTCTAACACCCTTTTTAACATGCTTCACTTTGGGGTCTCCATACTTCCGTACCTCCTTTCTAGTTAAAAGGAAAAGAAAATTCCCACAGAGACGGCGCCAACCGATTTGGATCGTATTACCTTCGGTCATGGACTTTTGGGTAATCGGGTTCGAGTTCTTGTATGACTAAACGGATAAATACACGTCCCAGGCTAGTAGGGGGTGGTCCTTTAAGACCCTCCGATGCCTAAGTCGGATCGAGTTATGTGAGATACGAAAATATAAAGACAAATGAAATGTAAAAAATAAGAAGTAAAAGTAGCGAGAATGAGTAGTTACCATCAAGTTCTTTGTGCATGATATTTATAGATATTCCTGCACATGTGAGGCTTGTGGTTGCGTCAAGTTTCATCATTTGGAGGATGGAGTTGTTTAGGTTATCGGAGATCAATGGTCCACATTTTCGAGTTAGGCCCATTCCTCCAAATTCGAGGTCGGATACGGAGCTCCAAGTCCAATTTCGAGACCTCGCTTTGAGGCATTAAGACCTCACTGTGTCTTATCGAAATTATTGTAAAATTTTAACAGGCACAATTGTTAAATAATCTTGTTTATTGGGAAATTTTAATTAAATAAAAATATCCTATTGTCTATCTTCAAGTTTACAGCTTTTTGAAATATAAGCAAAATCTAGTAACTTAAAATCTCTAAATAGATTGAAATTCAGCTAAAAAGTCGTGAAACATTGGTTTATTTAGTTTGCGAAAACTCCCTAAATTGCCATGAAATTTGCCAATATGGTAAACTTGACCGAGAATTGAAACCCAAGTTTTTTTTTTTTTTTTGGCACAAAACCCCAAGATTTTGATACAGGGAAAAGTGAAAACATAACATAAGATATTATTGTGAAGGGTAGTTTGGTCAGAATATAAAGATATTCTATATAAATATAAAGAGAGAGAATGGAATCTGGAATATTGTATGTCAGTGAATGCGATTCCACTGTCACAGTTCCCCAAAAGAACACATACATACACACAAGCCCTTAGATCTGCCACCTCATCGTCTCATGCAGATGTCTGTCCAACCTTAAAATTTTAACATTTTAAAATGTCCAGTTTGCTAAAATGATTAATTAAATTTTATTGGGTTTCAAGCGTTTTTAGATAACTACTTAATTAAAAATATGCATATATTGAAAAGACATCCTCAATTATGTTCGAGATTGGAATTATATAGTCCGGGGCATAGCTCAACCTGTAAAGTGAGGCTTGGGTGACGTGATATCTCTGCTTACGGCACCCGCTGTGTGTGGTTGTTCGAATCCTCTGGTAACAATTTACGGGTGGAGAAGAACTTCTTGTGTGGTGACTTTCGGTCTTGGCAGCCCAAAGACCGACTAGTTGAGGCATAACTCGCGCTTCACATCCTCCATGAAACTCTACAGAAAGGGCACGGTGGGGGCCCGGGGATGGGGTTCATGAGAATGAAATTATATATGTTTTTAAAAAATTGGGTTTTTTTAGCTCTATTTTAAAACTTTGTGGAATTTAATATCATACATCATACTAAGAAAAAAATGTATAATGTTTAAATGTTAAACAACGAAGTTCGTTATAGTTTAATAACATGGAGTTATTAATGATTGTGTGGAAGACGATGTAAAAATAATTATCTAACATGTGTAGTGATAGTTTTTTTTATTGGAATGACCCGAAGGGCAGAGGATTGAGATGGGATCAACATGTGCACATAGTAGGTCTTTTTCGAGACGGTGCGAGTTCTGTGAACTATGATATTTTTAGTGTGAAAAGTGATATTGTCTAAATACGTTAATTTAAATATATTTTAATAAGTATCACTTTTTTACTTTAAAAGATCACCGTCTCATGGTTTCCATGATTTTCGCCGTCTCACATAAGTTTTTGCACAATATGTATTGTAGTGATAGTTTCTTGTCATAACCCAAAACTTTTCATATTTATTTACATGATTTATATCATTCATAAACATAATTGCATGCATTTTAATATTTCATTTTGACATTAGAATACATGAATAATCTTGACATTTCAATTTTTAGTTTAATTATGTTAGATTACTACTTGTGCACTATTTAAAGAAATCGGATAATAAATATTTTGAGCTTTATTTTATTACATCAATGAATTTATTTGAGTGTATAAAGTAAAAATATTTGTTGAGCATACATTTTTAAATGCATGTATACATAATTAATTGTTAATCATAAGTTGAGGGGTCAACATGTATTTTAAACACACTTTAGGTGCTAGAATGCAATTTTTGAAAATCTTGCATTATTGCTCCCTTAATGATAATTATTGATAGCCATATGAAGGCTAATAGGAATATGGAAGTTTCAAACAAATGATAAGAAAAGACAAAATAAATCGAAGAAAAAAAGAAAAAGTGAAAGGAAAGAAAACCTCACCCGTAAACTCATTTCTTCATCAAAAATTCAAAGTTTCTTCACCTTTTCTCTTGATTCTTATTTAGAAAAACAAATTTCCATGCATATCTTTGTTTAAGAAAGATAGATCCTCAACTATTTGGTAAGTTTATCTAAGTTTTTGTTAATTTTTGTAATATAAACAAATGGATAGTACATATAGTCATAGTTGCATATTTTTCTTTCTTTAATCTTTCAATACATGTACTACAATGGTGAGATCTAAAATATATGTTCATAGGAATGTTTATATATGAGTTTAGTTTATATTTGTGAGTTTGGAGAAGTTAAAAATCGGATTAAGGGTTTGTAAAACAAGAAAAGAACAAGATAAACACAAAGTCATCATTTGAAGGTCTAAAATCTGTTTTGTTATCCTGTAGAAAGCCTACATTTGAAGGTCTAAAATCATGATTTTTAATTATATAAAGGCATGATTATATTATTATACATATTAGTTCATTGTGGTAAAAATTTGGTAGTGATTGGATACATTAAGAAGTGTGAAAATCAACCATATGAACTATAAGATGACATCATGATCCTCTGTTTGTGACCGAAGAAAGTTTGCTTCACGTATTTCTCCATTTCGACCGATTGGCTTTCATAGTTTGGATATTTATAAAACATGAAAGTTGTAGAAAATTGAATTATCTTTTCATCCAACTTGAATCATCTCAATATCATGTCTACAAAAAGTTATGTTGAAAATATCAAGGTTACCAGAGTAAAATTTTCAGACGTTTTAGTTGAATATTTTCTTAGTTTTGTGAAATTTAATGAGTTAAAATTCATATGTGTCATACATACATGAATTCATTAATACTTAATATGTTATTGTGAATTTGGTTGTGCATTTTTGATATATTTATAGGTCAAAATCTCGATAAAGAAACGAATAAGGTTGATTAAGCGAATCGGGATAAGGACATCACCTTGTGAGTATAATCTTGTAATTTGTTATTTGACTCTTATTTGAATTAATTGATGTTTTTGAATTAATTCCGTATGTGTCGATTATTGTGAGTATGAATTCATTGTATTCTAAATTTGAATTATATAGTTGTTTTGGTGATATTATGATGGTGTTAATATAAATGTGAGAAATGTTGAATGTATTGATGATATTGATATGGAATCAAGATATATGAAATGTATTGATGATCTGAGATATGGATGTGAGTTATGTGGATATGGAATATGCATTCATTAGAGATAAAAGGATTTTATTATGGCCACCAATATCCTCTTGAATCATGTGTTACATATTTTTCGAGAATTTTACAATACGAGTACCGTCATTTACCATCCCGAGTTCTTGGAACTCAAATATATGTGTTATGAATTACAGAGTGTCATGGCCATATTCGTGATCACGATTTATTCTTGGATATAGATGGTCCATAACAGAAATGAATATGACCAAGCATATGCATTTGTATACTTATTAATGATATAAATAGAATGTGTAAGATATGATGATGATGTGCTTGTATGATGTTAAATAACTTGTTACATGATTATACTTATTGAGCTTCCAACTCATCAAATGCAATGTTGACTATTTTTAGATTATGTAGATGAAAGTGATATGTGAAGCTTTAGTACAAGTTGAAGCATGGATCCAAGGTTGGCTGGTTGATTTCAATCATTCTTCCTCGGCTCATCATTTGCATATCATTTTAGGATCTTGTTTATAAGAATGTGGTCTACAATGGTTTATAATATAAATTATATATGTGTATATGAGTGTTAAAAATCTTTTCATTTGGGAACAATGTTTGTGTTTGTACAATATGTTTGCAATAAGAATAAATATGCGTACTCGATAATCAAAGCATTGTAATGATTTAAGTTGGTATATGCATTTTAAGTGTATATATCATAGGGTAAGGGTGTTACATTCTTGTATTAAATTATCGGATGTGATCTACTAATCCAAAACCGTGTTTCATCTCCTATTCCAACTCCCTATGCCTTATTCTTTGTGAGTGCATTTAATTCTATACAATACGAACGCTTGCTAATATTATTACTTAAACATTACAAACTAGTTACATTAAATTATTAATATAATTTGTTGGGGTACAAAATTGATTTATCCCAATATCTCATATTTTAATTTTTTTACACGTTATTTTTTTTGCAATTACTTTATTAACTATCTAATATAAATAATCATTATATTGGATCACATTTATATGTATTCGCCCATATGGCCAATATTGGCTTATGCACCCACTTTATTTTCCAAATCCCATTCGATTCATCAACTCAAGTATAAAAAGATCTCTCTGTTCCATTTGTAAGTATTTTTAATTAATTACATGAATTACATTCTCGTGATCTATATTTTTTTTCTTCTCTGATCATGACTTTTTAGAGTCGGAAGAACCTCCACTAGGACCACCCTGGGGACCACTTAACCCTGTTTTGTATGTTGCGATCTAATTCCCGATTGAAGATATAATCGGTGACGAAGAAGAAGGACTTGGAGCGATTTGATGAAGAAGAAGAACAACACGAAAATATCGAGGTTTGAGCCAGGTGTTATCGGGTTTGTGCGATTATCGAGTAGGCCCAATAAGAAGGATAAGAAATTGAGTCCATATCGGGCCAACATAATAAGCCCGTTAACCCTTACACATTTTTTTTTCTAATTCTAACTTCCTAAGGGCTTCATATATATGTGATAAATATTTGAAGAAAAATAATATTATACGATATTAGTAAATGGTTTAACGAGCCAAATATTCTATATTGTTCAAATGAGCCAAAAATAAATAAATATAAATAAATTAGCTTATCGGGCTTAATGCGTCGTGTTTGGCCTATTGGGTTTTATCTTGTTCGTGTTCGGGCTAATATTTTCAACTCGTTAAGCTCATGAGGACGTATTCGAGTTAGTGTTTATTGGCCTATTGGGTCGTGTTGTTATCGGGCTTATCGGCCGGCTGATAACAAAGACGACAAAGCACGATTTGCCACCCTAACATAAGGTTGACATTGAGGTTCGTGGATAAATCGTACTACTTTTTTACTATGTGAAATTGGAGTGATAAGTCTAATGTTTCACCCTTGTTTTTTTCCTTTTTCCACTTAGTCAACTTTGAAATTATTATTATACCTTTGTTACTTGGAAAGTGTTTGATTGAACTTAAAATATTTGATTTTTTTAGAAAGAGCTTATGAAATTAAGAAAAAGTTCTTTGAAACTTATAAAATCCTAAGGAAAAAAATGCCAGTTCACCAAAACTTAATTTCAAAATAAGATTTCATTTTGACGATCTTTTTAAATTTGACAATTTTAAGTTTACATTCTTATATTTTATCAACTATTTATTAATTTAAAAACTGATATTTTATAATTTAAGAAACAATTATAAGATACAAACGTTCATAATATATTTTATAAGTTTTTTCAAACATCCTCTGAATAAAAAAATAGTGGATTGATTATACATTCATTATAAAAGGCTAGGGGACAAAACAAATTAAAAAGTTTTACCCGTTAAAATTAATCAGAATGTCATGAGGTAGTAGCTAGTAATTAGTCATAACCAAGTAAACTGGGCTTAAATGCACCACCACCACAAGATTGTGGGATGGAGTCGGGGTTCAAATCCCCGCTCCATCAAATTGTTTGTGGGGTGGAGGTCGAGGGTTCATATCCCTTCTCCATCAAATCGCTCCCGGGGCATATCTTCGGTAGTGAAGATTTGGTGGGAACTCATCTTGAATAGCATCCGTGTGGGTTCGATTCGGGAGAGATCGTTATTAGTAGATTGGGGGTCGAATATAATTGTTCTCTTTACAGGAGGATCGGTTGTGCGTCGGCCAGACCGTCGAACGTATTTGGCCGTGCGTGCACATCCGCGGTTTACCTTGGCGGCAATGAATGAGGAGCGGAGTTTTGTTGTCGCGGGCGTAGTCGACGTAAGCGCAAGGCGAGTTATAAAAAAAAAAAAAAAATAGTAATTAGCTGTGTCATTAACTCTGTCCTCACAAGATTACAAATATCTAAAAGAGATTATTCTCTTGTCAAATTTTTACCTTTTACGTTCAGTTTTTGGCCCTGAAAATGAGTGACCCCTCGCCCTTCTCCCATTTTTGAATTACTTACCATAACATATATCCAGTCCGTTGGATTTTCAACTTTCCAAAATTACCCTCAATGTATTACTCCCTAATTTGATTACTACTATCTCCCTTATCGAAATACTCTATTTTTGCATGTCATTTATTGGTTTTACATTACAAAAAGTGACGAGTGTAATAATCATAAAACAAGGATAATCAGACTTGCATTTTTATGTGATTGACTGAATTGTGTCAAATCTGATTTGGATCGTAGTTTTATTTCTGTACCAAATTATGTTCATTTTTTTATGTAGCCAATTAATTTGGTTTGTGAGCTGGAATATCCCATAATAAGCATCATAGAATTATGTATTTAATTTATTTTATTCTGAAAAATGGAGTTGTTGCCAATTTACACAGGGCGGAACTAGACATTTAATTTGGGGGCGAAATGAATAAAATTTAATTATTTAAATAAAAGTAATATTTTAAAATAAAATATACATAAAATAAGGAGATTCTAAATTTTCTTTTCTTTTTCTTGGGGGTGGGGGTTGGGCTTTACAAGGAAATGCCCCTACAAATACACAAGTTCTTTTATATCTTTATATTGTATGGTGAATATGTAAAGTTTTTTTTTTTAAATGTTTTTACAAACAATGTCTTGAGAAGTGTGAGACTAGTGAATTTGATCAAGTTTATTACATTGAGTTAAAGATATTCAACCAACTGAGTTCAATCAATTCCACCGTAAATATGTAAATTTATGTACATTTGAAATAATAATAAAAGAATAAATTATTTAGTGAAGATTTGGGCAACAAAATAAAAAAGTGGAGAATATTGGTAATTAGTAATTAGGAAGAAGTTGAGGGCATTATGGTGAAGAGAGTGAGGAAAATAAATAGTAAATAGGCGTATGTATATAGTTGGTAAATTAAAATTATGGCACTCTGCCCAACAACAGCATTTCATTTTCCTTTGTAAGTATTATTGCATTTATACTGTCGTCTTCCTCCCTTCTCCATTTCCCTTTCCTTTTAATTCCTCTCTTGAAATGCCGATGCAAAAACACAAAACACACCTGCAGGTATACTTCAATTTTTTTCTTCTTCTATTGTTTTTTTGTATGTAGAATTAGTTGAATTCATATAAATTCACGAATCTACGAAGAAACAAAATCAATGTTTTTTTTTTTTTTTTTTTTTTTTTGCAGGTACAGATTCAGCATGATTTTTCTTGCACCATCTGTTTGACTTAAACTGGAATCTCTCTCTCTGTCTCTATACTTTTTCAGGACATAAATTGGTGGCTTCTGATTTCTCTCTTGTGTTCAGAGCAAAGGAAGTACTACTTATAACCACAACTTTTCTTTTTCCTTCTTTTTTTTTTTTTCATTTGTTGTGGTTTGACTCTGTTGAAAAGAAGATGACTACTAACAAAAAACCAGATTGATAAAAAAAAATACATGTTGAATGATATGCAAAATCCCCATTAAAGTAAAGCTGCATTAACTATCCCCTTTATCTCTCTCTCACACACAGTAACACAAACTGTGTGAAAATGGGTTGTTGGTATTCAAGATTAGACAGAGAAGAAATGGTGTCAAGATGCAAGGCTAGAAAGAGATACATGAAGCAGTTAGTTAAAGCTAGACAAGCCTTCTCCGCCGCCCACATCATGTATTTAAGGTCTCTCCGTAACACCGGCTCAGCCCTTCTTCAGTTCGCCACCGCCGAGACCAATCTCCTCCACCACCACCACCTCCCGCCGCTAAACCCTACTACTCCGCCTCCTCCATTTCCCACCCCACCACCCCCCATGAGCCCCATTTCCTGGACCACAACAACCTCTACAACCACCTCCTCCGCTATCCGCCCACCTCCGCCGCCGCCTCCGCCGCCGGTTCCGTCGGCGTCCACGTGGGATTTCTGGGACCCTTTTTATGCCAACTTCCGGACGGTCAGTGGATGAGGAGGAGTGGGAGGAGGAGACCACCACTGCTTCTGAGGTGACCGCCACCGTCACCACCACCACCACCACCGCGGCGGGGCACGGAACGTGGCGGCCCCACCGTCTGTGGTCACCGCCACTGCCACCACCACTGACAGCAGTGAGCTTGCGGTGGTGGTCTCCACAAAGAGTAAAGATCTTATTGAGATAATCAAAGAACTCGATGACTATTTCTTGAAGGCTTCCAATGCTGGTGCTTCACTCTCATTGCTGTTGGAAGTCCCCATTTGTAATTTCAGTCCCCAAACGTCCTCAGGTAATTGTTAATAATTTTAGCCTAAATTGCATTTTTGGTCCACTAACTTTTATCGAATTGCACTTTCATCCACTAATTTGAATTTCCATGTATCTGAAATGTCTTTGCTGAAGACACATATAAGCATCGGTTGTTTTCATTTGGACACGGTTGATTTTTTAATTTTTTTTTTTGGCTGCAGGTAAGGATTTTGGATTCGGAAGAATTCGAGTGCGCTATTGTGGAATTGGGGTTCGAGCAGTGCGAGATGGAATGCGTTTGGGAAATCCTGTGGGGATCCTATTGGAAATAATGTGGGTGGTCTGGCTGCTGATGGGAATGCCACTCATTGTTCGACGGTTGAGAGGTTATACGCGTGGGAGAAGAAACTCTACCAGGAGGTTAAGGTATTCCAAAAATGATGCCTATGCTGACTGACTATTTGCGTTATCCTCTTTGATTTTCCGTGTGGGGTAAATTGCAATGCGATTTTAGGCCTGTAAGTATAGGATTAATCCCTTTTGAATTCTGTTTGGCAAAATTACACTGTTATCTTTAGAAGCCTCCCGGATTTTGTCCTCAATTTGCCCGGAATTTTAAAAATTGTTTGGAAAATCTCAAGTGAATTGCATGTGACCTAAAGAATTGGGGATTTTCGAATCTCCTTGCTAAAAGTTGGAGTTTCCGCTAATGTAGTTGTTGGGGAAAATCCCAATATTTGGCTGGAAACCATAGTTTTTGCCGGAGATTTGAAAACTCTCAATTTTCTGTGTTCACGTGCAACTCACAAAATCTCAGCAATTTTGTAATATCCGGCCAATTGAGGCCTAATTTGAGAGTTATTTAAAGATATAGGGTGATTTTGCCAAACAAAATTAAAAGGACTAATCTTGCCACACCCCACTCCTATAGTTACAGGGCTGAAATTGCAATTTTCCTTTCCCTGTGACCCATTTTTTGTGGAGTGAGACAAAATTATATGGGATGTTTCTCTTGCACAGTTTCTGTAGATTGTCAACATAGAATGAACTGCCTTTCCTCTTTGGATATTGCTAACCATATTGTTATACCCTATTATGATCATCTAATATCTTTGTAGAACCTTTTATTATGGGGTACTCTTGTTTGGGGTCAAGAAAATGCTGACTGTTTCAGTTGTTTCGAACTAAACACTTCTGCGGTTAGAGACTCGTAGTACAAGATCTAATTGTAAAATATTTTCTATGCGGATGTTGTAGAACGCGGAGCAATTGAAATTAGAGCATGAGAAAAAGGCAGCAATTTTGAGGAAGCTAGAGATGAAGAATGCCGATTATATCAAGACTGAAAAGGCCAAAAAAGAAGTGGAGAAGTTGGAATCACAGATGATGGTTGCTCTACAGGCGATTGAGACTACCTCCACAGAGATTATCAAATTAAGGGAATCAGAGCTTTATCCACAACTTTTTCAGCTTGTCATGGGGTTAGTCCTCTCCTCTGTTCCCGTCATTACAAATTTTTTATAATGTGGCTCTAATATTAAGCATGTGGAGATTGACTTCTGAAAAGCTAATTAGTGTTATAGATGTGCGTGGATTCGGAGAACTTCTTACTAAATTCTTTTAAGTTGTTTTCATGTTAATTTCATAAGTTCACAATATGGAGTATAAACAGTTAAGTCTCGATGCAACAGAAAAATAGTAAGGGATAGAAAGTTAATCAAAAGTCAAAAGAGGGCAACCTCAAGAGTGAAGACAGATATATGCTAGTTAATACTTACTAGAGGTCAAAGCCAGTTCAATCCTCTATAGGGTTGGAAATACACGTGTCAAAAGCTATAATTATTGCTCTAATTATTATTATTTGTCGTCGGTTCATTTAGGCTTCAGCATTCCATGCAATTGTCAAAAGCTAGTGGTAGCGATATGAGCCTCTATTCAATCATCCTTGGCAATATATTCAAGAAAATAAGTGAAATAGCTGGCAGTAGAATGAAAATTAGAAATTCAATCAGTTCATGCTTATCTCTTGTATCCTCATTGTACCTCTTGGTAATTATACTGTAGTATATATTCATAGCATTCATGAATTCGCTGTAGACTATTGGATTGCAAGGACATGTTTTTGTACTTTCAAAATTATGAAATCATAAAAAAATGTTAACTTGACATCTAGATTCACCGAGAAATAATCACCTAGCCCAGGTGTATGGATGTATCCAGTTAAAGATCACTAAGTTAGATTTAGAATCAGAAGAGGTAAAATTGGCACAACTCTGTCATGAAATGTTAAACCAACTTCATACAATCATGATAATATTAATTTTAGGGCGAGAAGTAGTTGAAAATGTAATCACTAAGGGGATATACCTGCTGTTACCTAATGCAGATGAATTGCATAATCTGTTACTCCAACATTATGCTCGATTTTGTTCATAAGGTAGACATTGAATTACTATTTTCCAATGGTTTACGGTTCCTAGTTCTATAAGCATATCTTATTTCAGGTTAATGAGCATGTGGAGAAGCATGTATGAATTCCACCAGGTCCAAACTCACATAGTACAACAACTCAAGTACCTCAATTTCATTCCATCAATCGAACCCACTTCCGAAATTCACCGACAATCAACACTTCAACTCGAGCTCGAAGCTCAGCAATGGCATCTCTCCTTCTGTAACCTTATGAAGGCCCAACGCGATTACATCCAGTCATTGACAGGCTGGCTCCGTCTTAGCCTCTTTCAAGTCGGTAACAATCCAATCAACAAAACCACCAAACAAGACTCTACCATTTACCCTTTCTGCGAAGAATGGCAGCTCGCAATTAATAACGCTCCCGACAAGGTGGCATCAGAGGGAATCAAGAGTTTCTTAACAGTGATCCATGCGATCGTAGTGCAACAAGCCGAAGAACAGAAACAAAAGAGAAGGTCAGATTCGGTATTTAAGGAGCTCGAGAAGAAAGCGGGCGAGCTCAGATCGTTAGAGAACAAGCATGGCCCGTATTCGATTCTAGAAACTTCCGGTGATTCGAATAAGGATCCCGTCAGAGAGAAAAGAGCAAAGGTGGAGATTTTGAGGGCAAAGGCAGCTGATGAAAAGTCTAAGTACGAAAAATCGATTGGTGTGACGAGGGCAATGACGATGAACAACTTACAGATGGGGTTGCCGCACGTGTTTCAGGCGATGACTGGTTTTGCTAACGTGTGCAAACAGGCGTTTGAATCGGTGCACAACCAGGCCAAGAGTACCGAGGATCTGCACAGTGTGAAAAT